>JADRCC010574789.1:0-17404 GCA_019843855.1 Hylomyscus alleni | reverse complement strand
GATGTAAAGCAACTCACCACTGACCATTCCATCTCTCCACCTGTTCTCATGGCATTTATCACGACAGGAAATTATCTATCTACCCACTGGAATATAGCTTCCTTTAAGAGTCCCTTTAAGGCACAGGCCTTTTCTTTTACTCTGAATATATATATATATATATATATATATATATATATATATATATATATATATTCTTTATTTTTATCTTTTGATTTTTTTTCTGAGACAGGATCTCATGTAGCCTAGGCTGTCCTGGAACCCCTGTATTGCCAGGGGTATCTTGGACCTCCTATTCCTCCGGTCTCTACCTCCCAAATGCTAAGGTTACAGGCATGAGCCATCACTTCTGGATTTTAGCATTTTATTTTATTTTATCTTATTTGGAGACAGATCAGATGAATAAGTAACAAATCTGAAGAGTGCTTAATTTTTTTCTAGAGTAAAAACAAATGAGAGCAAGAAGGAGGTATTTATTTTCCACCTGGCAGATCCCCCTTGTCTTTCGCATCAATGATGCACACACTATGTTACAGCGATTTAAGGAATATACTTCCTTACAGATGCAGAACAGAACCTCCAGAAATCCTTAAGACAGAATATTGCATGTATAATCATAAAACTTTTCACCATACGCCAATATGGTGTATAAATCATTCTATCAAGACATATTAAAAGATAATATCTCTCATTGGATCTATACAGAAATCATGAATATATACACTTTATCATGAATGTTTGGTGATATTTTAGATGTCATACATATCTCCAAATGCCTACTACCTGCTGAGCCTCCAAAATACACTTAGTGGGGAGGGTGTAGCTTTTAATGCTAATGAGCTAGTCAAAAAATTTATACGTTAAAAGAGATAATTTAAAAATAAATTTAAGAGAAAATTCAAATGTGTATGATTAAAAGCTGTATGTAAAATGTTTCATTTATATCATAAATTCTATTGCTGTAGAAAAATAATCATTTCAAAATCAAGGCAGTTTTTTTTTCTCCCCACAATCAAAAGTGGTTAAATACATTTCACCATATTTATGAATGATTTCTCCTTCCCGTCTCTTAAGCTCTCTCATAAATCACTATAATGTTTCCAAAGTACATTTGGAAGTAAAAAATTCACGTCTACTAACTATATTTCCTCTATCTGGAGATGAATTAAGTAGAAAATACATTAATATCTGAATTTATAATAGAGTAGTTAACCCTTAGCCATAGCAAACTAAATGAGGAATATTTTAGCATGCAAGGATTAATCAGGGCTCCTAACACCATGCAATTTGACATTCCAGGGACTTAATCGTGAGTGGATTTTAGTCCCCTATTTACTTTTCCTTTGGAAGATGACTCACAAAGACACTGCATGTTTGAATAAATGTAATTCTTGGGCTTAATCTCATCACTTAAGATGTTATTTTAATAATATTACAAAGCTTAAAAACAGCCCTCACTACCAAAGATCATTTCATCTCTCAGCTAAATCCAGCAATCAAACATTGAACAAGTATGAGCCGGGTACAGTAGCACATTCCTGTAAGAGCAACTACAAAAGTAACTAAAGAGTCACAAGTTCAAGGCCTACTTAGTCTACTTGGTTAGTTCAAGGCCAGTCTGGACAACTTAATGAGACCATTTCTCAAAATAAAATATTTTAAAAACTGGGGCTATCTCTCTCAGTGACATGCTCATGCCTAGCCTATGCAACACCGTAGTTTCGATTCCTAGCTAGAGACAAGAGACAGAAAGGTAACAAACGACACCCCACATGAGCAAGTATCAGCATTGACGTGGCGAGTCCGAGCCTGATTCTGGGCTTACTGGATACTGACTTCCACGCCCAGCCTCTGATCGTCTCCATCTCTGTTAACGACTAGAGAAGTATCGCTTACTTCTATAGCTCAGTATACTAAAGATGCTCAGTAAACCATAGCAGGGTGCAAGCATTTTCTATGGCTTCAGATGGTTATTGGTTAGCCTTCTCAGGCATGCAGCGGTATCTAGCCCGGCCCACATCCATGGACACACATTAGATTCCACTGTATACACAGCTCCCCTAAGGGTGGATTCCATGCAATCTGATATGCAGCGACAGGAATTAAGTGGCTTTTTAAAGCAATTTTTTTTTCTTTATTCTATCCCAAGCCATGATAATATGAGCTGAAAGCTAGGAACCCAAAGAACAAAGAGTTACACACAGCTTGCCCAGCCTGTACTTTCACTCGTGGATTCAAAGGCTACACAAAATGGAGGGAAACTAAAAATAACCCTGGGCACGTCCAAAGCTTGGGATCTGGTGTATAGGACCTTCTTGGGTGTGCTACATTTTACAATCAGACCCTGTAAATGTCTATGAAAAAAAAAAAAAAACTCTGGGCTCATTCAACTATCTTAAAATATCTCGGTGTGAGCCCCCAGGCCTCTTTGGCATGCATTTATTCAGATATTCCACATTTTTAGCAAAGCATGAATTAACAAGAGTGTGACTTCAATCTCAGAAAGACACATGATCATTTTCCCTTGGTCTCTCTGGCTAGCTCACACAAAACTTCCCAACTCTGTCCCTGCACTCTTCACCAATGGGTTTCATGAAGCGGTTTTTTTTTTTTTTTTTTTTTTTTTAAGCCGGCAAGCTCAGGGAGTGAACCTGGGCTGCATGCAGGCTAGGAGGAGGGAGACACATCAAAATGACTCCTCAGACAATTTGTTCAGTACTCATTCTTCAAATAAGCCAAACACTATTAGTATTAAGGCAGGAAACTCGGCATGCGACTGGATCAATTAGGAGAATGTACAGCACAAATAAATAGATCCCTTCCTGATCGTTTGTTTACTGAACTGCCCACTGCCCAAACAGACCAGGAATTCCAAATGTGCACATTTATCTCCATGTAGCAGAAGTCACTGGGACACAATGCGGCTGATGCAATCTGACACTGTGGTTAATGTTAAAAGGGAGAGTGCCTCTTCCACGCATTGGATAATTACCTGCAGTTCAGATGAGAAAGGCTTGATTTAAGGGAACAGCATTAGCTATCACCAGAAGGAGAGCCAGAGATCTACTGTGTCTGGGAATTAACATTCCAGCGTATGTGGGTATGTGGCAACAGCCCTGTGAACTGCTCAGCAGGAAACTAGTGTCAGGTTTATCAAAGATCCCCATGCTTGCTTTTCGCTCACTGAGAACACGGAGTCTTGAAGCTAGGTAGAGTCTTGATCACCTCCTCACGCTGAATGGAAATACTCAGTGGTATTTAGAAGTTGGTATTCATTCTGGATAATAGGTTAGGATTCTTTGCTTCCCCTCACAAGCTCCAAAGCCCATTAGAAAACGGAAGTGTTTGCTAAGCCTTTCTTTTCAGGATAAACGCACCTGTCCATTATGACTGCACGCAGGTCTCCCTTACACCCACAATTCTCACCAAGTTTTCAAGGATTCTGGTCAATATAAAGATCTGCGCCTATCCCCGAGGCCTGCGGTGGCATTCTTAGGGCACTGTGTCCCGCCTGCTTGCAGAACTTCTGTCCTGGGTCATCCTCTGGCCTTCCACTGAAGCCTGTACTTTAAGCTTTACGCTCACCTACACTTCATTTCACCCGCCAGAGCTTCCAGCTCTCTTCCTGCTCACAAAGTGTTTTGGGGACTAGCACTCTCCTCTCCTCCACTATTGCTCTTCTGAGAGCAGCTCACTGATATTCCATTCCAACAGCCAAGAAAGCTGTTGGCTTAGTTGTTTTTCTCCCAGGGCTTCCTGGGGACGCCCCTGTTTGCTGGGAACTTAGACTCCAGCCTACAAACTGAAGGGCTGTAGAGAGAGCTACCCTATATGCTAAGCAGCTGGAAGGTTTTTATAAGACTGAAGAGCCAAGGCCAAGTGCAGGCCAAATGCACACAATCAGATCTTGCAAGCTTCCCTATGCCCGATAAAAGCTAGGGAAATCCACTAGAACAACCCTGGCTCCCGGCCTCATTTACTTGCAAGCCAATGTGCAAACATCAAGCAGAATCAAGTCTTTGGCCTGAGACTCAGGAGGCGGTTAGAGGACATTTTTTTTTGCAAGTAATTTCTTAATGTCCTTCTCAAAGCTTTGTGAATGACAGCCATTTTGCGATTAAACATTGCACGAGTCTAAAGAGTAAACACTGGACAGGTTAGCCAGTATATTAGCAGAGAAATTGCTACACATTTCTTCTACACTACTGGGTTCCATAATTATGTCTGAAACCAGAAAATCTTTTCAGGCTATGCTTAAGTTTAATTTGAAAAACAACAGCAACAACAACAACAACAACAACAACAACAACAAAAACTCCAAGCACTCTATGTATAAATAAAATACAACGACGAAAACTGTGATGTATGCTAATTAGTGATGGGTTCCCTCTAAAAGAACCTCTAATAAAACACGGGGATGCATCCAAGGTTATAGTCTGGCAGTAAAACAAATACTTATTGCACTCCCCACACAGAGTGTCTGTTACTATCGGGAAACCACAATGACATCATTTGCAAGCATCTCCATCTCTATGCCATCTATGATCTTCACTGGTACGTCACTATGGCGCACTGGGAGCTACAGCATCTGCTGAAGAAGAATCTATCTACCCCTGTCTCAATCCATGGGAAGCAAAAGGAGGACACAAAGTTCGAAGCTCTTAGGAGTTTGTATTTATTAATTTCCAATACTGTTCAGGACACCACGAACCTGAGGCTTGAACAAGGAAAGAAAACAATCAACCTTGGCTTACATTGGCCATTTCCCTTCAGTTCTTGATTTCCTGGTTCCTTTCTAGATACTAGTTTATAGACAACAGGATATTTACTTCTCACCAAAAAAGAAAAAAAGACAAAACAAATGCTATTCAAGAGTAGTTTTTGTAGTCTTGTTAAGACCTTTTTTAGAGGGATAATAAAAAGAACATTTTAGGCACTCTGCCATTTTTTGCAAAGTAATATTGATATTAAAAGGTTGAACTCGGGCTAGAGAGTTGGCGCAGTGGTTAAGAGCACGGGCTCTTCTTCCAAAGGACCTGGTTCAGTTTCGAGTACCCACATGGCAGCTCACAATTATCTGTAACTTCAGATCTGAAAGACATGTATGCAGGCAAAACAGCCATTTACATACAACAAACATAAAATAAAAAATAAAGTAAGTTAAACTCAGAGCTTCTGCATCTATTGCAAAAGCAGTGCAGAGAGGCGTTATAGCCTCCCAACTACTTCCTCGTGACTCTAGGGTAAAAATGTTCTCAAGTCCTAGTCTCTGTGGCCTCAAAAAGGGGGTTGGAAAAAAGTGAGCTATTAGCCCTCTGAGAAGTTGTCCCTGTCTGGAACCCCATAGAAGAGGAGGTATAAAGAGTGTGAGAGCCAAAGCCAGGCAGTGGTGGCACACGCTTTTAATCCCAGCACTTGGGAGGCAGAGGCAGGCGGATTTCTAAGTTCGAGGCCAGCCTGGTCTACAGAGTGAGTTCCAGGACAGCCAGGGTTACACAGAGAAACTCTGTCTCGAAAAACCAAAAAAACAAAAAACAAAAAACAAAAAAGAGTGTGAGAGTCAGAGGGGACTCACACAGAACAGAGAACACACACAAAACAAGGTCCTCCAAATGAACTGAGCAAAGCTCGTGTGAGCTCACAGAGACTGAAGCTGCAAGCACAGGGCAGCACGGGTCTGCACCCTGCCCTCTGCGTATGGACTGTGGCTTTGAGTGTAGTGTTTCTATGGGACCCCTGAGTGTGTGAGTGAGTGGGTCTCTGACGCTTGTGCCTGCTCTCGGCTCTTTTCCATCGGTTGGTTTGCCTTGTGATGGTTTTTGTTTTATCTTGTTGTGTTTGTTGTTATCTCTTTGAAGCCTGTTCTGGTCTAATGAGAGACAGACATGGAGTGGATCTGGTTGGGAGGGGAGGGGAGAAGGAACTGGTGGGCATAGAGGGAGGGGAAACTGGAGTCAGAATATAAGAAAAAAAAAAAGAAGGACTTTTAATAAAAGGGGGGGAAAGAAGGAAAGCTGTTCCTGTCTCAAATAATGAGATTGACATGCCATCGGTAGCCAATGTCCACGCCCCTAGATTACACAAGCCCCTCCTATTGGTACCCAATGTCCTACGCCAATGCCCAGTGCCTTTAGGCTACATAAGCTCCTCCTACACTGGTTTAAAAAATCTTTTGAGTCAGCAGTTAAACCTTGTAGAAATCAGGCCTGTATAAGACACATTATGAATTAACACTGTCCGCATCTCGGAGCCAACATCCTGCAATGTGTAAACTCGTAGCTGCATGGATTCCATGAGTACATCTGTGACTCATGGGCCTCTCACAGAGTGTTAGCAGGAACAGTCTACAAAAATGCCTACATGCTTGTAGCCATCCAGATAACTTCTAGAGAAAAATCTGAATTCAGCTTAAAATCTAGCATAACTGGTTAACTTGGCTTCCACCTGCTCACCTGACTCTAAAGCGCTAAGCTTTAGGAGAGACGAATGTGACATTTTTTTCAGCCTCCTGGGTCCCGAGGAAAAAGAAAGACTTGAGAAGCAAATGAAATTTAAAAAGTGTATTTTCATAGGCCTTCATTTTGAGCGTTGAGCTATTTTTATCTTTGTTTTTAGCAGCAATGCCATGCTGCCTGTAGTCGCAGGCTTTTCTGGGGAGGGGAGCCCAGGGCCCAAGCACAGCTGTCCAATTTACATTCACAAATGCAGGTGTTGCTCAGACACAAAACAGAGGCCGGCTGAATACCGCTCCTAATTATCTACCTTGTCTGAGGGTTTTCCTTTGTAAAGTTATGTGTGCAATTTGAGTTCAACTTGGAGGCCATTTTTAGATCCCAGCATGCTATCCAGCAAGAAACGGACTGTCATTATAAACCATAATTTACAGCATAGTTAATTTCACATTTAAAAGAAAACATCTACTCTATACCTAAGATAAAACTCTATTCTGTATATGCATTATTCGCTGTTTTCCATCTACTTCTTGGTATTTAAAAACATAGGAAGGGGGAAACTTGTTATATAGAAATGGGAAGAATTTCTAAGATGAGGTCCACAGTTCTAATGATGAAAACTAAGAACTCTGTTAAGTGATACGAGAAGAGATGTAGCTATCTGCCAGTGTCTGCAGTTGGGAACACTCTGGGGCTTGTAACAGTAGTTCTTAGAAATGGCCGGATGCAGCACTGGGATCTAATGTGAGCCATTAGGAAACCTAATCCCTAAATGAAATGACCACAAAAATCCTATCAGTTAACAGAAATGCAGCAGTTGTACATGTTTATAGTAATACAATAGGATTTTGTTCCAGAGATAACACTCGGGGAAAAAACAGAACCCAGCAGGTAATCTAAGACGTTTATTTCTCTATTTGGAGAAATTGAACAGGCAGAGCTTTGGAATACATAAACAGGAGAGAAGGTGAGAGAAGACAGGTCACGTGTGCGCTAAGGGGCCACAGAGGCCAGCAGGCAAAGTCAAAAGACCTATAGGCTAGGTCAAACCATAGTGACTCCCCAGGTTAGCAGGATGCTAGAGACCCATCCCAGGAGCTCCTCACGGGAAGTAAAGCTGAGTGGGCCTCACCTCACCTCTGATTGTGCCTCCTATACGTTCCAAACACTAAGTCTTACCCTGGTTCCTGTTAAGCTGTTAAGTTTCAAACCCAGGACAAGCTGCGGAAGTGTATTTAATCTATCAAAGCAGACCTGGACTCCAGGTTTTCCCAGCATCCCTCAGGCCCTACCTGTTACAGGGTATGGCTGGCACACCCCGCCCTCTACCCTGAACTTGGCTCTTCCTTATATAATCCAGACTTTTTGGTTACCTACCCCTTTTCTTTTTGCTCTCTTTGTACCTTTGGCCTCCTGGCTCCTGCACTTGGCTACCCTCTCTTCCTTCCCCTCCCCCTCACGGTTCAGGGCCATATCTACTCTGAACTTTTGCAGATGTGTCTGCCTCTGGCTATGCTCTCCCACACATCTGTAATAAACTTTCTCCTCCACCTTCCTCTAGAAGCAGTCATATCCTTTCCTTCTCCCTTTCTTTCTTTCTTTCTTTCTTTCTTTCTTTCTTTCTTTCTTTCTTTCTTTCTTTCTTTTTTTTTTCCGAGACAGGATTTCTCTGTATAGCCCTGGTTGTTCTGGAGCTCACTTTGTAGACCAGGCTGGCCTCAAACTCAGAAATCCGCCTGCCTCTGCCTCCCAAGTGCTGGGATTAAAGGCGTGCGCCACCACCGCTCGACTTCTTTTTTTTTTTTTTATTCAGTTCCCATTAGCCATCTTTCAAAAATGCATGCTATGGAAGCTTATAATTCAGTTTGATCTTAAACTTTATCACAATATTTGAAAAAGTACACACACACACATATATATACATGCACATATATATATATGTGCTTTTAAAATATATGTGGAGATATATATATCCACACAATATGCTTTTAAAATATGTGGATATATACATATACATGCACATATATACATATACATGTACATATATACATATACATGCACACACATACTGTCTAACAGTGTATTATGGATTGCCTTTCCAGTGGCATCAGATGCCCGAGCTCAGAGGCTTACTACAGAGTGGTATCATTAGAGTTGTGATACTGCATTCTTGGCCTTACTCTCTGCCAGCAGTCCATCGATATTGTAGATATCAATAAAGGCCCTGCTCTACAGCCATATTCTGTGGAGGAATGCAAAGTATTTTGTTGTTGTAAGTAGAGCTTTAAAAAAGAAATTGCTAGGCCCACTCCTGGGACTGTTATTCTCAGTATTCAGCATTCAGAATGGGAGCCCCAGGCTCTTGGAGATCGTTCTAATCCCCTCTCGAGGGACAGTGAACCCTACTCTCGACTGTCCCCAAAGATGTCCAGACAATTCCCTTACTTGTCTCCTAGTTCCAGTGAAGATCATGAGCCTAATTCTTAGAGACTGCTACTAAAATTCCAACTCGTTGAATTCTGCAGCCTAATTCTTCGGGCATTATGGTTTCTGGCAGAATGAATGTGACCCAGATTTGCAGGAGGTTATTTGCTGCAGAGGTGCTTGCAGAGCCGTCATTAGCATTCAGGATTGCAGACTTTAAAAAGGCAAGTTCTTGCTTCGAGAATGGGCAGGTTTTTATCTTGTATTACAGAGGGAGAGGCAAATGCTTAGCAAAATGTGGATGGTTTCATGAAGTAAGGACCTTTTACAGATCAGGGAGGAATAATCAAAGGCTAGAAACGGACTTCAGTACTTGGTGGCAAATGGCGTTAGCAAGTCCTTTTAGAACTGGGAAGTTCGTGTGCCGGTGTGTGTATGTGCTTGCTAAAACATCACGCATTCCGTTTCCCGGCAAGAGTGGCTAGCTAATACTATTCTTTTAGCCCATCTTCGGACCTAGACTGTCTTTCAAAACAAACAAACAAACAAAGAAGTCAGAACTGTACTACGGCTCTTCCTGTGCTAATCCATTACTCTCATGTGTGCAGTGTTAACGTATGTATTCGCTACTGCCCCTCTTGTCATGATCAATCAACTCTAACGCCTTGTGTCAAGGGAGATTTGACAATTTTTCTGTCTTGACTAGACTCTGTGCGTCATGGTTTGGAAAAGCAGCAGCTATGTCCCCGCTGTGTGTGTGGACTAAAGCCTCTGTCTGCTGCTAACGTCTGGCTCTCCTCTGCTAAGTTTCCTTCAACTTAGAACTTGGACTGTGCCTTCAGATTAGGGTACCAGCTGGGACTTTCAGTTCTTCCTCAAGCTCACTCACCTCTCAGAACTCAAACACCAAGCCAAGAGAAAATGATGGTCAAGGTATGTTAGGATGGGGTTTCTTATTCCAAAAAGTTAAGCATGACAGGAATAAATGGACAAAACAAAATAAAAACTACACAGGGGGGCAGGGCCACGGGGTGTCCCGCTAGGGCTAGGAGGCGCATGCGCACACGAGGGTGGCCCGCAGCCTCTCTAAGATGGCTTACCTTGTTTCTTTTGAAGTAGGCTCTCCGGCAGGCCGCAAAGCATTTCTCGCTGCAGAAGCTTTTCACCTCGCTCCCCATACTCAGGGAATAGCGCTTGATCCCCACTTTCTGGCACCAGGCACACATTATTTGTACATTTGACACATCATCTTCTATAATAAAAGTATAAGAAAAACGTTCATATCAGAAGCAAACATCCCTTCATATTTAGACACACCCTGACCCTGACAGCGTTCCCGGGGGTCGGCTTGCAATTTTCAGACCTCACCATTTTCTAATGGAGTTAGGGAGGACAATCTTAAGGTGGGGAGGGAGGGGGACTGGAGCGGTAGGGTGCATTTGTTTGTTTTTGTCCTGGGGTGGGGGGGGGGGGCTTGTGGGTGTTCCTGTTTCCAAAAGACATTTTACTCAGAAACCAGACCATGATTAGAAAGCTACAAGAAGTCCAGGAGTACTTAGCCTCCTCTCAGTCTGCCTCGTGAAACCAGCCTTCGTGATAAAGGAAGAATTTATAAAATAAAGTGCCCATTTCCTCAACGGTCGTGTGGAAAGTCTTCAAAACGGGCAGTAGGTGGGGCAATTTGGGTCATGCAAACCTGTGTGTGCCGTGCGGTCCCCTTGTGTGAACAGTCAGGGGCCAGCAACAACACCATGCTCGCTCTCATCATAGGTAGAACTACTATTGTTTACTGTCACAACATGATTCCCAAGCTATGTGCTTAACCAAAAAAGGAAAGGTTGTGAATGGCCAAATTCTGGCAGCGGAGAGCAGGCAGGCCTGGCTTACTGGGTACTCTCCTACAATGAGCCTTCAAGGCCCGGTGATCGCAGGGTAGCACAGGCCTCCTTTAACTTGGCTCTTTTTGATGTGGGTTCTGGAAGAGGGTATGGTATGAGGTTTCCAGGGTTTTCTCAGCCAGACTGGGGTTGGGGGGAGTGTCCCTCAGCTCCAGAAAGACCCCTCAACCATGTCAACAAGGGTGCTCAGATGGGTTCTAGATAGTCTGCAAGTATTTTTAATATTGGAAATGCTACAGGTCATTCCCTTTCTACGGGAAGAAAACAAAACCAGCATAAGCTACCGCGACTGTCACATCCATTTCTGCCTAAGACAGACGGGCTGTTAAAGAGAGCAAAGAGAATAAATTAAATCAAGCATGCCAAGTGAACCACAGTGCAGAGAGTAGGGAAGGTTGGGCTGGTGGCACTCAAGTGACTGAGACTTAGGAATATTGGTCTCTTTTAGGGAAATAAACAAAGTTGGAAATTCTTAAAAATATTTTCTGACTGCCTCCTAGGGGCTTTCAGTGTATCTTGAGTAGTGTTCTCTGTCCTCTTATTTAACTCTGTGTGTGTGTGTGTCTGTGCACATGTGCATATGTCTGCATGTGTGTATACATATATGTGTCCAAGTGTGTGGTATATATGCATGTCTGAGTGTGTTTGTGTGAATGTCTAAGTATATATGTACATGTATGAGTCTGTGTGCATTTGTATGTGATGTATGTGCACATATGTGTATATGTATCTGAGTGTATATGTTCAGTGTGTACATGTGTGTATACGTGTGCATGTGTTATCTGAGTGTGTACATGCATGTATGTGTATGTGTCTTTATCTACGTTTTATATATATATGTAAATGTTTTGTCAGAATCTGTGTATATAAACATGTATGTGTCTGTGTACACATGTGTGTATGTGCATATCTGTGTGCATGTGTCTGTATCTGAGTATATATGTGTACTATGTATGTATGTGGTACATATATGTATGTGTGTGCATGTGTTATCTGAGTTTGTACAAGCATGTTATGTGTGTATCTAAGTGTGTATGTACATTATGTGTCTATGTCTGTGTATGTGTCTGTGTGAGTATGTATATGTATACGTACCTGTATCTGAGTATATATGTGCATTATGTGTGTGCATCTGTTATCTGAGTATGTGTGCATGTATATGTGTATATGTATGTATATATGTGCATGTATATATACATTTGTATGTCTATATGTGTGTGCATATGTGTGTATGTGCATTATGTGTGTATGTGTGCACATGTGAGTGTGTATGTGCATATGTGTGTGCATGTGTATGAGTGTATATATACATATATGTGTGTATGCATATGTGTGCATGTGTATGTCTGAGTATATATATATATATATATATTGTGTGTGTCTGTGTGTATATGTGTGTGCATGAGTATATGGGTGTTTATGTGCACACATGTAAGCTCTAGTTGCAACTATTAGCAGCCATCCTTCTTTACAGACTGTTTCATACTAACCTAGATTCATAATTCAGACATGAATGGGAAATCACAAAATCTCCAACAAACTCTGGTATAGTGTGTCTGACTTCTGAGTGAACCCCCAAAAGACTAATTGCTAAGCAGGGCCTGCCCCCTGGGTTGTTGATAGATCCATGGGTCATAGAACCTCTGTCATACAATCATCCCACTCCCAGAGAAAAGATCTGGTTTGAGGCACTACGGTCATCAGCCTGCAAAATTAGGAACAAACTAATGTGTGGTGCAGTGCCAGGGCTTTTCTCCCCAAGTGTTCGCTCAGAGCCACGTGCAGCACTTTGTCCACTGTAACAGAATAAACACGGTCATTTTAATAACACAACCAGTTCACAAACCACACACTGGAATCTGTGGCTCACTACCAAACAAGGCAGTATAAAAGAGGACCTCTGATGTCAGTAAACATTTTTAATAACATAACATCCTTTAAATAAAGTCAATGATATGAATTCAAAATGTAACATAATTACTGCATTGGATGGATGTATTCTATTCAGAGAGCTGTCATTCTGTTTCATAGGATTTCTATATGACACCTACCTATGAATGGCTACTTCTTCTTATGGCATGAGAAGTTAGCAAAAAGCTCTCTAAGAGACCTCAGGTAAAGTGCTTTCTTGGATTGCTAGTAGTTTTAAAATGATCATCCATCACTATTATGCCAACTAGTGCTAATAGTTCCTATTGTCCCAGTCGACACGCTGCCTTAAAGTCTAAGTTCCTGAAAAAGAAGATGACATGGCAGAGCTCTCACGAATGGCCCGGTTGGTAATGATCTCTGCTCTGGTGAAACCTGTAAGGAAAAAACGTCCTGACGGACATCACTCGGCCTCACAGTTCAACAAAGACCCCACTTCCCAAGGAGTCACTCGAGAACACACATTCATTTTCCCTTGGCCTTCCTTCCTTTAAATAGTCTCGTTTGAGAAAGAAAACATGAGATTTTGAAGTCCTGGCTCTTTTAGCAGAGACTCCGAAGGGCAAAGGGTACGGCTGTAGGAGGCAGGGGATTAGCCCACCACAGGGGTCTGGCCCTGGGGAAGACAGAGGTCTGTGTAGGGACAAGGGAAACCTAGGTCCTCCTCCAGCTCCACTCCAGAGTCACCAGTGACAGTCGTTTGTCACGGTGTAAAGAGTGGCGAGGACAGTTCATCAAAACAATCCTAAAACATGCAAGTCCCGTGAAGTAATCTCACAGGGAAGTTACATTATGAGAAGTTAAGACACTTGTGTTTCTTACAAAAGTTGTAGAATGGCAATTAGCATCTGTCTTGCCCATTAAATCAGTATTCCCATCCACTCTGCTTCTCATAGACAAGAGCTCCGGGAAGGGGCCGGGAGATGTCCATGTCTTCTTTTCTGACATCAAAGTTCTCAACAGTGAACCCAAACATGAGTCTGATAAGTGGGTTATTCCAAAAGTTCACAAAGAATATTTTCACATATGGCAGGTGTTCCAGTCTCATAAGAGCCAATTATATTAACTCCACACTTAAGGAACTCTGATGATTAAATTAATCTCGTCAGTCAAAACACAGCTTAAATTCTGCCACAGTGGCTTACCCCTAACCAGTGAACTTTCCTTAAGAAATTACAGCTAAATTTTATTTTTGACTAATACAGGCTTTTGTTTGGTTTTTCGTTCGTTTGTTTTTTAACTTGAAGTCTGGTGTGCCTGTTTTTGTTGTCAGTTTGACACAATCTAGACCCACATGGACGAGGGAGGCTTGCTTGAGGAGTTACCTATATCAGAGTCCTCCTGTGGGCGTGTCTGTACAGAATTATTACGATTGCTGATGTAGGTGGGCCCGGGCCACTGTGGGTGTTACCTTGAGTGAGCCAGCAAAAGCCTTCTCCCTTAGTTTCTGCTTCAAGCTCTTGTCTGAGCTCCTGCGCTGAGTTCCCTCAACGACTGCCCTGGAGCAAAACCTCTCCATCCCAATTTGCTTTCGCTCAGAATATTTTAACCCAGCAACAGCAGAGAAACTACAATAGCTGGGAACGGCATGCATGCTTCAGCCTGGCCATGTAGAAGGCTGGGCAATTGAGCTCGTTTTCCTAAGTAGATGGTTATTAATACTTTAAGGTTTACTTATGGTTTCTCCTTGTTTTTGTTTTTGTTTGGTTGTTTTGGTTTGTTTTGAGACAGGGTTTCTCTGTGTAGCTCTAGTTGTCCTGGAACTCACTCGGTAGACCAGATTGGCCTCAAACTCCCGAGTGCTAGGATTAAAGGCAGGCACCACCACTGCCCAGCTTCATTTTTAAAAACTATCTTCAAGCTAAATAAAATCTTATTTTCTATCTTCTATGTAGTTAAAAGTCTGTGCCATTAGAGAATTGGGATAAGATCACTGAAGACCCATGTGACAGGCTTATATTCCAGTATCTTACAGCAATTAGCCTGTATACTTTTCATAATGAACACTGTGGCAACAAAGGCAAAATGTTCAGAGCGTTAAACGGCATTCCCAAAGCGAACAATTTGTATACCGTGATAAAACTTTCATGTGCTGTCGTATAAATATACATCAGTCAAATATGCATGTTTCAATTAATCATGAAAATTGGTACCACCTTGTTAGCATTTAATTAAGCAAAATGTTTGTAGCATTCGCTTTCTAGTCTAATGTTCAGAGAACTGTAAGACACTTTCCTATTGTATATTCCAGAAATAAAAGTCCAGATTAATAATTCTAAGGTGGAATAAAAATTGTATTTTTTTTAATAGTATAGAGGACAAAATGGAATGTTTCTGGAGGGCCTGGAGCAATTGCCCTGTCTAGTGACTTTTAAAAAATAAAGATGGCCATTGGTCATTGATCCTAGGCCATTTCAATTGAAGCGGTGAACACATATACTGACTCTCTCGATAAGCAAGAAAAGAAAACCAAGAGGGCCTCAATGGACCCTGAGCGACTATGTTCTAATAGTAATTGCAACTCTCGTTAGAGTTCAAAATTGAGGGGAAAAAAATGGAAAGTAATTACTGGTGGTGTTTATCTCCTAGAATACACACATTCAAATAATCATTTTAGGACTTCAAGTATATTTGAGACACGTTGCAAAGTATCCTGAAGATACTACTGGGTGCTCCCCATGCTGTGAAAGGAGAGCCGAGGAGAAGTCTTGTCAATCTGGTCGTAGGAACATCTAATTTAAGAACAGAGTAAAGGGTGTGGGCCAGCGAGGTGACATGGCTAATGCAGGCTCTCACCATCAAGACTAAGAACCTAAGTTCCATACCCAAGGGGCACCGGGAAGACAAATTTCAAAGGTTGTCTTCTGACCCCTCTCTATGCACTTCCTATTACACACACACACACACACACACACACACACACACACTAAAGGTAGGCAAAACTAGAGTTTAAATTTGTTCTTCATTTCAGTTTATTTACCAAAAAAAGAAAAATGAAATTTCATCTTGCAACGACTCCGTTCTTAGGATCTTCAGGCGGTCCGAGTTAACGGTCTCTCTAGAGCAGTGGTTCTCAGCCTTCACAACGCTGTGACCTTTTAATAAGTTCCTTGTGTTGTGGTGACCTCCAACCTTAAAATTAGTCTCGTTACTACTTTATAACTGCAATTTTGCTACTGTATAGGATCGTGATGTAAATTCTGTGGTTTTGGGTGGTCTTAGGCGACCCTTTTGAAAGGTCACCTGACCCACAGGGTGAGCACCACTGCTCTAGCAGCTCCTACAGGAGCTTCCGTACAGCTCTGTATGCTCTGGAAGTGAGCCCGTAAGGAAGGCTGTGGAAACTTGAAGACCGTACCGAAAGGAAGTCCTGGCTACCCACCACTCAGTACTGACTTGCTGCCACAGTATATCTTACCCCTCTCCTCGCCATCATTTAATCTTAATTGCAACCACCCGCCCCTGGGCACCTACCGATCTTATCCCCACTGTGTAGGTGGGAAAGTAAGTTTAAAGGTGAAGTGATTTGCTCCAGTTTGCCCAGAAAGCCCATATGGAAGCCTTCACCTGATTCCAGAGGCCAAGCTCTTGCCTACTCTACCTTCAAGACCAGGGCTTTTGAGCGCATGTAAGATGACACCGCATCCGCACGAACATTTCCCCCACCCCCAAAAAAAGGAACAAAAGCTACCACCGATTAGGCTATGGACAAACACATGGTTCAGAGGCATGCAGGTAGATTTAGCATGGAATCAGAAGGGTTAAATGTCTTTGAAGAGACAGATGAAGGGTTACTCAATCAATACATGTTGATTGATTTAAACAAACAAACAAGTTAAAGGCCCTTGTGCAAGTGTTACTCTTATAACCGTGAGACACAGATGTGCTGCAGCTATTCCATCTGACCTGGTAGCAGCAAGCGCCATGTTGGTGCCAAGGAATAAGAAATCCGCATGCTGGAAGCAGCTATCCTAACCACAGGAGGACAGCATCCTCACAATCTTCTCAGAAGGAATCAGGGTGGGGCATGGGTCAGATTGGCTTTCCATGGGGGAAAGGGAGACCACCCACACACCTAATTTCAAGGGCGGTACTATGAATGTCCTAACTTCAAAAACTAGCCCTCAATTGCCCACTAATATTAACTTCAACCACTGAAGGATCATATATTAGGCTTGATTATATCTTACTATGAAGTATAGATTTCCTCAAAGCAAAGAGCTTCTATATATTTGTAAATCATATTTATATTTTAGACTCAGTGCTTTGCTCTGAAAAACAAGTATTCACAGGTAAGGGGAGAGGGCTGAAGGGAGGGTCCAGTGAGGGAAGCAAAGGAACAGAAGAAGCCTCTGGTTAGTGTGTGCATACATGTACACGTATATGTGTTTGTGTGTGTGCATGCATGTGTGTACACATGTGCATGTATATGTGTTCATGTGTGTGCGCATGTATGTACGCAAATGCAAGATATGTATGTTCGTGTGCGTGCACGTATATGTATATGTGTGTTGATATGTGTGCATGTATGTATGCATGTGCGTGTATATGTGTGTTTGTGTGCATGCATGATTGTATGTGCATGTCTACGGAGGCCAGAAGACAACTTTAGAAGTCATTCTCAAGAAGATAACGCATTTCCTTTGAAGCGGGATCTCTCATTGGCCTGAGCTCAGCGTTAGGCTAGACTGGCTGGCTACT
>JADRCC010574786.1:4334-15806 GCA_019843855.1 Hylomyscus alleni | reverse complement strand
GACAATCAGATTGGCCCATCTTTAAATAAGATTTTAATAATCTAGACTATCATACAAATATAATATATACTCTTGTGTGTGGATAAACAATCCAAACCCTGCCTTGCCACACAAGAAAATCTACTCTTTTCTGTTGTCAAAATCATACAGACTGAAGTTTACTCACTCAAATATTTTCTCTTAACCAAAAGTTTTTGCCCCCTAATTTCACCTTTCAGTTTCTTTACATTCTCTACTCGGGTAAGGGCCTCAGTAAGGAAAGGGTTTTTGTTTTAGTCTCCTTCCTCAACATTACACTTTTCTTGGAAAAATTAATTAATATTTATCCTGCAATGTTTAAATGCCCTTAATCTTTAGGTAAGCCAAGGTATTTTTAAAGACTCATTAACATAATAACATAACAATTTAAATGTAAATTATTTACTTAGTTTTCAGGGGCTCCTTGAGAAACAGAATATAACTAAGAGAATAAGAGTTCATAGTGGTTAGGTCAAGAATAAGTGCTCAGTGGTTAAGAGCACTTGCTGTTCTTAAAGAAGATTCTAGTTTTCGTCCCAATACCCACATATGGTGCCTCACAACTACTTGTATCTCCAGCCCCAGAGAGTCTAATGCCTTCTGGATTCTGCATGCACCTGCATTCATGTGTATACATATCTTCCACACATGCATACATAAAAAAAATTAAAATAGATCTTAAAATAAAAAAGCGGGCATAGTGGCCCAGAGAGGAGAATAAGCCAAACGTATTTTTTAAAAAGTATTTTCAGAGATTTTTCTGAACTTTCCATCAAAATACGTAACATTTGAATTTACATGCTCTGGTATATATGAGATTTCTTCCTCTGTGACAAAATGCCTGATAAAATAAAACTATAAGGGGTTTCTCTTGGCTCATGGTCTCTCAGATTGCAGTCTACAGTAGTTTGGTCCTCTTTCTTCGTGACTGTGATAGAATAGCCTGCCATAAGCTGTAGCTCTCCTCAGGGTGACCAGAAAACAAGAGAGAGGAAAGGATCCCTCTCTGATATCCTAACTTCCTTTTAGTGAGTCCTAATTTCTACCACAAACCACCAGTAGTACCACAGGCTGGAGGTCAAGCCTTTGCTGTGTAGGCTTCAGAGGGATAAACCACATCCAAACTGTACCAGTGACCAAGTACTCACCTTCCGTTCTTCTATGGCACGTAAACTGAATCGGGGTTCACATGGTGTGAGCTGACCATCAGGAGTGGATGGATGAGGTCAAATCGAGAGTAAAAACCAAACAAAAACTCTCAAAACCACAAAACTCAGAAGAAGAACGTTTACATGAGAAAGATGAACAAAGTTTGTGGAAGTGCATTTCAGGAGTCATTTGAATTTGAGTGTTATTACAAGGCTCATTGTGATTATTTTAAGAGATCTGAGACTTGCGGAGAGCTGGTAGCCAAGGCACACACACGTGCAGAAGCATAGCGAGTGCTTATTGAAAACATCAGTCTTGTTCTCAGCTGACACATGTAAGCAGGGCAGTTCTCTAATAAAAAAAACGTTTGATTCCCCCATGAAATTCATATTCTTTTATGCTTCTAGATGAGTTGCAACTCTTCCTATAGAATTTCTTGGCAATCCCAGCTGATCCGGGACATGTCTCGGACTATTTTCAGCTTGGAAAGAAAGAAAGCAGACCTACAGCATCTCTGTGATGGCCCTTCGGCAGCCTCAGTGCCACCCTTTCAAGAGGTTAAGAGAAAGCCCATGCTGGAAATGGAGCAGCAATTACATACTGACTGGGAAAATTGCCAGTTGCTCCTGGTCTCTGACCCTCTCTACAAGGTCCCAGCTGGCATGCACTTGAAATTTATACCTTAATCATACTTCGTACTTGACATTGTTTTGCATTTTTTCCAAAGAACATTTAAATACATCTTTTCCCTTGGATATTATCTCCACCATAGACCTACACTGGTAGGGCAGACATTATCAACTGTGTTTACGCGCTGAAATCTAGTATAAAAACAAGGCAAAATTTTATCTAAGGTCACACAAAACTGGGTCAATGAGTGTTCAGATGCAGAAAGCTCCTGTCTGTTTTCAAACACAACCTTTGTCTCACTGTTGAGAATATAACTCACCGAGGCCTCCATGTTCCAAATTAAAGACACACCTGTTTTCCCCACTATACCTGTTATGCCAGATTCTCCCCACCCCTCACCAAGTACGACTCAGAAAAAAAAAATACTCCTGGGAAGTGAGACTGAATTGATGAATTAGTTGTTTCTGCAAAATGAGTAGTGAAATTTGTGATGGGATTTTGAGCACAGCTTCCACGTTCCTCATTTAAATAGAAACTCCAAGATCATTATTCAGAGTGGCGTGAAGTATCACCAGTTCTCAACTGCATGAGACACAAATTTAGAATTTCCCCAAGTGTGATTTTTATGAGAGCTTTATGCAAAAAAAAAAAAAAAAAAAAAAAAAACCACGACATGATTTTAAGTTCAAACTAGTCAAAGTCCCTTATTGAAAGGCCTGTCCCAGTATCTCAAATGCCTGACATTCTTAGAGGGGGTCCTGGTTGATTAAAAAGTAAGGTACGTCCTAACATGTTTTCCCACAGACAGCCATCCTCCAATTATACCATGTGGAAAGCTATATTAGAGAGAAAAATGTTGTGATTTCTCTAGTACTCTTTTCTTCTCCTAACCCATTATCACAATTTAAAACATTTTCTGGTAACGTGAAGCTGTGATTGTTGCTGTGATAAAACCTTCATGCCCATAAATTAAGACTTAAAATGTATTGGTATTTGTAATGTTTCTTGGCCAGCTGAGGGAAATTATGCAAGGGAATTTAATTAGCAGTACTTGTTTATAAGTTCCAAGTGGCCCGAGTTTAAACAGCTAAACATGGCAGGGTTCTCATACACATGGAAGAAAAGGGCTGTGAGAGAAATTGAAAGGTGCAAGGTCACAGAAAAATGTAATTTCCTCAACCTTCTTCAGCGGAGAGGCAGCATCCTGAACAATCTGGAAGTCCTAATGGGCCTGCTTAGTCCACAGCTGCTCTCTCTGGCTGAAATTGAATTTCCCTGGGTACTCATTGAGGCCGACTGGGAGCTTACATTTTTTCCATCGACAGCTTGTTTTGCACTGATTCCAGAAGCGATTGAAGCCGTTCATTCTTAGAGAGAATGGATAACCTGTAGTGTTGAAAAGTGAACCATTAACCCTTCCTTCTTCAGAACACTTCAGTGAAGACGTGAAAGAAACCAAAGGACGGTACCTTCCGGGTTCCATATTGGATGGGTGTGGTCTTGATGACTGTGAGTCCCTTTTTAGGACTCTGCGATTCTCAGAGGTGCTTTCCTTACACTGAACTTTAATTTCTGCTTCACAAGAACTTGTGACTAGGACAGAGAACAAGACCTCTTTCCACAAGAGATACAATGACTCATGCAGGATTGTTGATGTTTAAAAGGGCTGGCCTCCATGACTGGACTCCATTTATCAATTTGCTTTATTCCTATTATATCAATTTTGTTCAACTTTGTGAAATAAAGTTCCACTTTTTTCTTTTTGTTTTTAGATTATAATTTTATTACATTTCTTCCTCCTCTTTCATGCCTCCAACCCCTCCCATCTACTCCTTCTTGTTCTCGTTCAAATTTATGGCTTGTCATTTAATCAAATACATAAATAAAACCTGCTCAGTCTGGGTAATGTTATTTGTATGCATGATTTTAGGATTGACAGATTTGGTATTTGACAACCAGTTGGTGTTCTCTTTCTTGGGGACGACTATTCCTCCAGAGGCAAGCATTTCTCAGTTAACTGTAGTTTTTGTGTAGGGTTCTGCACTCACAGGCTTTTCCCTCATCCCAACATCCTGGTTGTTGTTGTCTTTCTTCAGCTCCTGTTTTGGCAGCTCTGTTGGTGAAACACTAAGGGAGTAACTTCTGTCATTCTAGGAGACACAATCTCACAGGAAACTCCCGCTCTCTTGGCTCTTACAATCGTTCCACTCCCTCTTCTACAATGGTGCCAGAGCCTAAGATGCTAGTCGTGTTGTAGATTTATCCATTCAGACTTGGCTTCACAGTTTCACATTTTGACTAGATGCAGTTTTAAGGAATGGTTTGCATCTGTTGCAAAAAGAAGTTTCCTTGATAAATTTTAAGGGTTAAATTTATCTGCAGGTTTAAGGACAAACATTTATGTTGTTTTCTGTTTTGTTTGTTTTCTTGGGGTTTGGTTTTGTTTTTGCAAAAGGGTGGTTGTAGGTTTGGTTCCAAGATTCATGACTTCATTAGCTTTACCAGATAGATATATGTGTATTTATATAGACACAACCATTAAATAAAAAAAAAAAAGTCCAGGAATTTGAAAGAAAGAAATGTTGTTCAACTAGAGTTTGGAGGGGAGAAGGGGAGGGGGGAAATATAATTATAATGTAATCTCAAAAATAAAAGAAATTATGGCTTGACTTCCAGCACCAGACTTGACTTTGCACTTGTTAAATAGACCTTAAGGTCAGTTAGACAGCTTTGGTTATCACCAAAGAAAACCCACTACTACTGCCCAGGGTTGCCATGCCATGCCAGTCATTGTCGTGATTATTAGAATCTTTTTAAAAACTAAAAAATTGTAAATAGATGCTATCATTGTTTGTAACACATACCTTGGGGGTACTTGTACTTATTTCATGTCTTCTGTTATTTGTCAATAATCACATGTAGGGATGGAGAGATAGATCTGTGACCACGAACACTTGCTGCTTTTGTAGAGTATCTGGGTTTGGTTCCCAGTACCCACATCAAATGACTCACAAGTTCCTGTCAATCTAGCTGTAGGACATCCATAGCTACTTCTGGCATGCAGATATCTGCACAAATGTACAAATCTATACATACACACACACACATACACACACACACATTATTGTTCATTTTTTTGTGGTAAAATAAGTTCAGCAACTCTCAGTAGTTAAAAAGCCTTTTTAAAAGGCTTTTTACATGCCTTTTAAAAAAATTCCCTCCCTCCCAATTTCTGTCTGTCTGTCTGTTTCAAAAAGCTTTATTTTAACCTTGTCCAAAGCTTAGGAGAGACTTTTGGGTGGTTACAATGTTGCCTAGTGGCTAGTGAGTTGTAAGATGACATCAGAGTCTGGTTGGTGTAGAGTAGAGAAAGCTTGTAGTCTTGGTTTTCTGTAGAGCTTGGTCATGTGATCACTCATCATCTTATTGATCAGCTTCACCTCTTCAACAAGAAAGTGGTTTTCTAGGAAGTCACAGAGCTATGGGTCTGTGAGGACAGAACTCCAACCATTAAGATCCAAGAAGGTCTGTTTCAGGTTATTTTCCAGGGCCATCACAGTGTTTACAACCTCATGGGTTTTACCACACTCATATTTAGTCATATTTAGATGACTTCTGAACATCCTGGAAGAGCAGATCGCTCCTGTGATCATTTTGCAACTTGAGAAGATCAGAGGGTGATATCATGCTTTTTGGCTAATTCACAGAAGTAGCCTCCATCTTGCAGAGCTACATCACCGTGTCAAAATAATAGCCCCAAATGGTAGAGTTATCTGTTGGAAGCCAGCAGGTCTAAGTTAACAGGCGGTTGAGGTTGAGGGAGGCTTCTCCTTCAGTATCAGAATATTCCAGGTCATGGCTGATCAGCAGTATGGAGCTAACTAAAAAGAGGTGGTATGGTGAGGGAGATGGTCCCAGAGCTGTGACTGGATGGATTAGAAGGCTGTTGGAAGCTAACAAAGAGGGAGTCCCTTGGTCTGTTCTGTCCTAACACACTTGAAGCAAGAACAAAGGCAGAGGATCTCCAGGGTACTGCCTTGACTATTTTCTTAAAGGCTTTGCTCTCATGAGGACTATGGAAACGATGATTTATTTTTCTGTATTATTGTTATGTTGACACAATGCGCTATGCTGTCCTTCAGCTTCAGTTTTTGTGCTCTCCACTCAGTCTTATTACACTCTTCTAGAGTTCTGGTCAAAGCAGGCAGGAAAACATGGGAAAAAAGATAGGCTCTGTATCTGGTTATCCTTGGAAGTGACCATGGTATCCTGGCTGGACTCAGTGACATTGTTAGGAATGTGGCTCTGTGTGCTGACATTCGCCTTTGCCACCTATGCTCTTCACCCCCTAGCAAAGGCACATTGCCTCTTAGATTTGTTTAATTAGACTTCTTGACATTGGAAGCACTTGAACAGTTTTGTAAGTCCTGTTGGTCTTGTGTAGGATACCTGCATTAGTGAAGAAGTGATGAGATCATTGAATTCCTGTTTTCTGTCCAGAAGATTATTTTAGAATCTATTATTACCCTTATAACATGAATGAAGAAACAGGGATCCAGGTCTCACAGCTTCCAGCTGGTAAACATGGAATTTCATTCATGTCTAACTCTATTACCTATTCTTAACAGATTTTATGGACTACATACTTGATACTTGTAAAAGATACTAAGAGCAAAATGCCTTATTCTTTGGTGGGGGAGGGGTTACCTATGGATCCAATTCCACCATTTCTTGAATCCTTGTGATACCAGGCAAGGGCTTTCTCTATGAACTCTGCATTGGCTATCGAGGGTCTCCACAAATGAAGAACTGTTCCAACAAGAGTCACTATTTCTTCCTACTGAACAAATGTAGAAAGAGTCAGTATCCACTCTATCAGCCCCTGTTAGAATAAACTGAGCTTTCATGAAACTTGAAGTATAGAAACTAGAAGTGGTCATCTGAAAGGGAAGAAAAAAAATTTCTGTCATCTGTTCTTTGCCAAGAATTTCAAAGGCCTGGGCATCAGTTTGTGTGCATCCACACAATTGGAAACTTTGTCCAAAATAATGAGAATGAAAAGCAACGTTGCTGTATTTTATAAGGAAGACAAGCTATTAACATGACAAGATGATATGATGTGTTTGTGCTCCTTGTGATGTCTTCTCTCTGTGAGAGGTCAAACAAGAGACTCTTTTCTTCTCATTATGAAGGACCCCCGAGTAATATTGTCACAGTCACTGTGAAGCCTCTTTTCATGCTAGCTGTACCACTACTTTTTAATCGTAAGTTCCAAAAACTAGCTTTTTGGCATCAATTTCTTGTGTGAGAGTTTGAAGATAATTGTTTTAGTTTTCTAAATTTTGTGGAAGAATAGAGCCTAGAAAAAAATGGAACTTTGGAGGGATGTCTGGATAGGATACTGAATAAAATTAGGGAATTTAAATTTAAATAGCAAAGGTAATGTGAAATATTCTTTAGTTGGAAAGAGCTGGAAATGAGTAAATGTTGTGGAAGATTTGTCATATGAACAATCTAGACTTGCCAGTACAATAAGATTCCAGATGTTTTTCATTAACATCTCTTTCAAAAGCTGACACTATTAGTGCTTTACTACTACACTTAGTCCTGAGTCTCCTCTTCCTAATCTTTGCCTCTACCATCTCCTCTGCTTTATTCTTGAAAACAAAGGAGTCTTTGCAGAGTAGCTCAGTAGTTGTGTAGTTGTGACCTCAACCCCCGCCCTTTTATTCTCAGGACTGTTCTATCCAAAACAATTGTGATAATTTTCATCATTAAACTTGGTTTTATTCAAACTTGTTTTCATTCTTCCATGTAATTCATGTAAAAATACCAAACCTAATGATAACAGGACAGGAGATTAGGCTCAGACTTTATAGTTAATACAGAAAGGTCACATAAACACGTTTCTGACACGCAGATACTACTGCAGCAGACGAGTGGTGGGTGACAGTTTTCTAGTTATGAAGTACTTTTGATCAAGAGTTGGACACAGGGAATCTATTAGAATGATATTCTTCAAAGTCTGTTATTTTTAGTAATCTCTTCTTCCTCTTGATTCTTTCTATTGTTGCATGGAGCTCTCTTAACGGATATAATCCTATTGCTCTATGATTTTGCTTTTGTTTGCTGTGCTTTTGGGCTCTAATCTACAGAATCATTACTGATATTGACGTGTTTCAATGTTTCCCCCATGCTTTTCTTGAACAGTTTTGTAGTTTGAGGCCTCAGGTTTATGTCTTTGATCTATTTTGAGTTGGTTTTTGTGTTTGTTGAGAGATAGGAGTCTATTTTTTTCTAAATATAAATATAGATCTTCCTAAAATCATGTATTGAAGAAGCTGTCTTTTATGCATGGTGTGTTTTTGATGTGTTTCTCAAGAATCAATTAGTTATAGATACATGGATTTATTTCTGAGTTTCTTTATCTAATTTTATCTATTTTTTCCCTTTCAACAGCTAACTATACAATCAGTTTCTTAGTTCCAAAATATTAAAACATTTTAGTTAGCTTTGAATCTTTAGAAAAACACTACCAGCAAGGCTTTGGATATTGACTGAACTAGGCCAAGACTTCAGATTACAGACAACTTTACTCAGTGGAACGTCCCTCTGGGATGTGACTTCCATATCCTTCTTCCTTTTTATTTTTATTTTTATTTTGTAAATATTGAGGTTACAGATTCAGACTTCCCTCAGGCTTTTGAGCTCTTCAGAGATCGGATATTCTGGTGTGTTCAAGTAGAAAAGATATTTAGATATTAGACAGTTGTTTTCACTGTTTCTGTAGTGGTCTGGTGATACTCATGTGAACTGAGAGTGAATAATGTCTTAAAAGGGGGAACAAAATACCCATGGAAGGAGTTGCAGAGACTAACTATGAAGCAGAGACTGAAGGAAGGGCACTTCAGCCTGATATAGCTGTCTCCTGAGAGGCTCTGACAGTACCCAATTAATACAGAACTAGAGGCTCACAGCCATCCATTGGACTAGAGAAATAAAGGAGATAGGGAAAGGACCTAAGGAATTGAAGGGTTTACAGCCCCTTAGGACAAACAACAATATGAACTAACTAGTACCCTCAGAGCTCCCAGGGACTAAAACTCCAATGAAAGAGTCCACATGGTGGGACTCATGGCTCCTACTGCATATGTATAGCAGAGGATGGCCAAGTTGGTCATCAATGGGAGTAGAAGACCTTGGCCCTGTGAAGCTTCTATGCCCCAGTATAGAGGAATGCCAGGACTAGTAATCAGGAAGGGTTGGGATGGTGAGCAGGGGTATGGGGTAGGGAACAGGGGTTTGTTTTAGAGTTTGTTTATTTTATTTTATTTTATTTTTTCTTTTTTTGGAGGGGATCTTGGGAAAATAGGTGTTGCAAATAAAGAAAACATCTAAAAAAATAAAAAGGTTTTGCATGGGCCACTAAGTAGTGCAGAAATCTCATGATCAGAAAATGGAGATAAATTAGAATAGGCTCATAAGCTGAAAGACAGACAAAGGTCTCTGAAGTTTATTTGGTAGGAAACATAAATGAGTGAAAAACAGAGTTTGATTCACTAGGAGAGAGCCTCTAAGAGTTTCGTAGATGTAATACAGATCCATGTAATTATATGGATATATGTTAGAAGCATTGCAGGGTGATGGGTTCTCTATTTAATGGGTAGGAATAACTTTACTAGATAACATTGCCAGTTCAGCATATGACCTTAAGCTTCCATGAAGGTGACCAGAAATGTTGAGGCTATATTTTTTTTACCTTAGAATACAAACAAATCCTTTGAGGATTATCAACATTCTTGTTACAAGACTTGCTGACAGTGTTGGGTAAGAAAGTTGGTGCGAGCCTGTTCATACTAGGTGTGGGAGAGAAAGAAGACTTCCCCCAATACGTTATTTTTTCTAGGGTAGCAAGTGATGAACTCAAGGCAAATGTCATCTTCTCCAATGTAGGAAATGATCAGCTGGAGATAATGTGGAAATCTGAGAGCATAAGGATGTCTTATGAGCATTTTAAATAATCCTGTGTTACAGAAACAAACCATTTGTTTTCTAGCCAAGCAGTGAATCCTTGTGGGAACTGTGAAGGCAGTAGAGAATGTCAAACCTCCAGTTTAAAAACAGAGAAGTTGTATTATCAGCAGAAGGTAGAAGTGTCAGTGATATAAGGACCAACCTGGAGGATGTTAGAATCTCGAAGCATAGTTAGTGTGACTTTTATGGGATAAAATTCTAGAGCCAGAATAATATTTAAAGTGAAGTGCAATAGTAGTCAGTACAAACTACTCTTCCCTTCGGAGGTGTTGCAAATTGCCAGCCACAGACCTGCAGTGGAATTTCTTTTGGGATAGTGAGGTATGAAGGGTATGAAGAAGAGTAACACAGAAACTTTGAGAAAACTTAACTCATTCATTAGGAGTGTCATGACATTGACCTTTATTGGAACCATGAAAATTTGTCTTTGAGAGATAATTAAATATTTAATTTCCTAATTTTCTGAAGTCATACTGTTGTGTTAAGAACATAATAACGTGTATAGAATGTTCATACAGTGTTGTGTACAAAAAGATAGGAATAGGATTTGCTATTACAAGATGGTAGCTGTAAGAGTCTTCACATCTTTAGCTTTAAATTGTCATGTTTGCTCATATGAAGTCTTTGGTTATAGCATATTGATGGTGACTTGTGTACAAGATGAAAATGATGATACTAAAGGATCATTTCAAAAGTATAAAAACAAAATTTATTGTCAGCTTTATAATTTTATATATGTTGGTATTTCCTTATGTACAATCATCAAAATCAAGAACTCGGAAGTCTCACAAGTGAGAGGAGCACAGTGACAGGGATGTTGCACCTCGATGTTATGTTAACATAGAGTTATACACTGTATTGTGTGCTGTAGGATGGAGTCTGTTCATACATATTGGAAGCACCTAAACATGTACACAACTGGTAAGTTTGATGAACCTCAGGGACAAGGTCCTCCTTCCTTCCTTCCTTCCTTACTCAGAGGAGGAAGACAGAACTTTGAATCGGTTTCTGGCCTTTGCTTTGTTCTCTATAGATTTCTCATAAGAATAGTAAAGGGATGGGGATTGTAGAGTTTTCTCTGGCTTCCTACTTTGTTGGCTTACCAAATAAAACAATGTAAAGATTAAATTTCAGTGTTCATGTATGTGAGGGCCACACAGCCATTTGCACTGTTGGTGACCAAAGTAGGACAGTTTCCCAACTTTCTGGTAAGCCACTGAGTGACAGAGTGTGTGGCCACCATCAGAGATCAGGTAGCCCTAGATTCCCGTGTTGGGATGACTTAGGTGGCTGATGAGTGATTTCCTGTAGGGATTTTCTGTTTTTCAGGTTCCTCTAGTATTTTCCCTTGCCTTCACTGACTTGAATTGCTGTCTTTTCTGATTTGATTTCAAGGTTAGGGAAACTTGAAACTTCTTTGGCTTTATATTTACTGTACTCTTTGATTTTTGTCTTCCTGGGAAGTGGTCCTTTTTTTTTTTTTTTTTACCCTACTATCTGATACAATATAAAACATTCCAATGTTTAACAGTCCCAGTCCTTAACCAGTCAAATAAAAGCTCAGTTTCTTTAAAATATCCATAGTTTCCTTCAACGTCCACAGCTTCTCTGAAATATCCAAAGTCTTTCTAAATCTTGTAA
>JADRCC010574785.1:0-20360 GCA_019843855.1 Hylomyscus alleni | reverse complement strand
TTTGAGATTCAAGCCTCTACCCTCCTGTCTGGCTTGCCCGCAGGCCCCAGGGATTCAGGCAGGGCCAGCGCAGGCCTGAGCGTGGTTGGAGCCTGGTCGGAGCCTGAGGATGCTGCACCAGTCCAGAGGAGATGGCTGCTGTTTTAGACCCAGTGTGTTTCAGATGGCCTCAGATGTACCTTGACCGCTGAGCCACCTGACTTTTCTTTTTCATTTGCAATCACCATAAAGTCCAGAAGCTTAATTTTAAGAATATACATTCAGATCCTGCACTTCCTGTCATTTTTTCTTCGCCGAAGTCTTGCCGACCTGACCAGGACCCTGTTTCTCCCCAGGGTTGAGAGAGGCCAAGGCTGGCTGGCCTACGGCAGGATACCAGGCATTACGGCCTCCCCCCTCATTTTTACCCTAAGTGAGAAGAATCAGACAAGATCACATGTAGTTAGGGGTTGTCTTAGTCAGGATTTATATTCCTGCAAAAAAAGCGCATGACCAAGATACAAGTTGGGGAGGAAAGGGTTTATTCAGCTTACACTTTGACATTGCTGTCCATCACCAAAGGAAATCAGGACAGGAACTCACATAAAGCAGAAATTTGGAGGCAGGAGCTGATGCAGAGGCCATGACTGGATTGCTTCTCCTGGACTGCTCAGCTTGCTTTCTTATAGAACCCAGGACTACCAGCCTAGGGATAGCACCACCCACAGTGGGCTATCACTCTTGATCAATAATTTTAGAAAATGCCTTACATTGCAGGGCACTGGTGGTGCACACCTTTAATCCTAGTACTTGGGAGGCAGAGGCAGGCAGATTTCTGAGTTTGAGGCCAGCCTGGTCTACAGAGTGAGCTGTAGGATAGCCAGGGCTATACAGAGAAACTCTGTCTCCAAAAAACAAAACAAAACAAACAAACAAACAGGGATGGGAAGAATATGAAAAGGAAGGTATAACAGAGATGAGGGAGGGCTTGGAAGTAAACAAGCAGGAATTACTTAGATGTAGATAACTATGAATTTCCTCAGGTTTCTCTTTCCATTGAAATTATACTGTATTTTTTTCATTAAAGTGTCAAAAATATTCTCTCTCTCAAAATACTAATTATATGTAGTTACCACAAAAAAGTTTTAGACAGATAGACTAATATGTCCTAATATAGAATGTTTGGATATTTGTGCATTCTCTGTTTCTTGATGTGTTATATAATTTTCCATAGAAAAATTGTGTTTTAATGCCTAAGAATTTATAAATTTTATCATTAATATATTCACGAGGAAGACCTTATACATTTACAAATGAATACTATTTTAAGTGTTTTTAGCAGCAGTATAATTTACTAGTCAACAACACATTGCACATAAAGATACTTTTATATCCTATCCTTGGGAAAGTAATAAAATAAAGAGCCTATAAGGTGGGACCTAGTGCCAGAGGGTAATCCTAGGGCACCCAGTTTTAGAAAAAGGAAGCTGACTAGAGAAGAATCCATACAATACAGAGAAGGTCACTCTTACAGATTTTGTTTTTCCTTCTTGAATCTAATCAGGGCCCGATTAGAGAGGCGTAAGAGGAGGTTGGGGACATTTCTGCTTGAAGGTAAATGCTGCAGCTCATTACTGCTCCTCCTAGCTTTCAGTTTAATTTCCTTCCAACACTGATAAATGCTGACTTTGGTTCTCAACCCACTTGCCAATACTGAAACAGCTTGAATGCTTTCAACTGTCATGTTAACTCAGCCAAACTGTCATTTGCTGAACCTTTGCAAATTCCCTTTGTATTGAGCTGGTAACATCTGACTAATTTCTACTAATATTGCAGAGCTGCTATAACCACTTCTGCAGTGCACATTAGCCTTGTTTAACTGGTATCATAAATAATAAATTCAAACTGCTGGGAATTGGCTTGTATTCCATATTGCTTTTGGACGTGTTTTTGGAACCAGGTACATCATTTCACACTAATGACTCTGCTAAGCCCACAGGCTTTTGTCTGTTATTTTTATATCTCCAGCAGATATTTTAAACAAATAGTGCATTTGATGCTCTTATCCCATATCCTTAATCTTTAAAACTTATCACTTGAAATTTAAAAAAAAAAAAAATTAAAAACATGCAATTAGGGAACAGTTCACTGGCAGGTCCTGTGCACCAAGCACTGGGTTGATATTTTCAAATCCTTTTCAACACTTGCCCTCTGTACTGTTTTTTTTTTTTTTTTTTTTTTTTTTCTTAGTGGGTATTGGAGTCTTGACATTCACATTTATTGTAAGAAACATACTGAAGACAGAGATGAATAGAGACCACAAAAACAAATCACATCCAACCACTTGTCAACTCTGAAGTTATCTATTTACTGAAGCAAAAGAAAGTCTGTTGACTTCTGCTTTGAGGATGAGCTGGGTGTAATTGTGCAAACACCCTGTAGAAGGAGAGAAATGAGGACCTATGGAAATCCAGCATAAGAAGAGTTAATGGTCAGGGGGCAGGACGCAGGACAACCGACCGGGTCAGAGTGGCTGGAAGTTTCAGCCTTTGCACTTTGAGGATAATCCCAGATGGAGACCACTCTGCACATCAAGATTAAAAGAGCAAATAAAATGTATCACGCTGGGGAAATGCTCTCTAGTGTGGTGGTCGTCTCTGGCAAGAACTCAGTCCAGCACCAAGGAGTCTCTTTGACAATGGAAGGGACTGTAAACCTCTAGCTCAGTGCCAAAAGTGTGGGTGTGTTGGAAGCCTTTTACAACTCTGTGAAACCAATTTAGATTATCAACAGCACCTGCTGAAGCCAGGAAAGATTCCCAGTGGCAAGACTGAGCTTTCCTTTGAGTTTCTTCTGATTGGGAAAGACAGCAAGGTCCTGCATGAGACTTACTACGGGCTTGCTTGTCAACATTCAGTACACACTGCACTGTGACCTGTACAAGTCCCTGTTGGCCAAGGATCAGACCTGTGAATTCATCGTTCACTTTGCTCCTCAGAAGGGGACGTTGACCCTAAGTTCTGTTGACCTCACGATCACCCCGAAAACCTTACACAAGTCAAAGAGAGAGCTTCACTTCACAAATTCTTCAACAGAGTACATCTGAATTCCACTAACTGTGCTATCACACAGCCCCTGACAGGAGAGCTAGTGCTGGAACACTCAGATGCCGCTATCCAGAGCGTAGAGCTTCAGTTGATCCCGGTGTAGACTTGTGGATGTACAGAAGGCTATCTATGCATGTGATGCCACAGAGATACAGAAGATTCAGTTCGCTGATGGGGGGACATTTGTAGGAACCTTTCTGTCCCCCTATATATGGTCTTTCTACAGACTGTTCACCTGTCCAGCACTGGAGACCACCAACTTCAAAATGGAGTTTGAGGTTAATGTGGTGGTCCTTCTTCATGCTGACTTCCTCATCACTGAGAACTTCCTGCTGAGGCTTTGTCCTACATAGTCCAGCTGAAGGAAGGGGACAGCCAGAATGGCCATGTGGACATTGACCCTGTCATCTGCTCACACGGGGACATCAGGCAGGCTACCTGCTCACAGGCACCCTGTTAGCAGCATACATCTTCATGATGTCTTCTCATGGCCTCAAAGCTTGTTTCTTGCAGGTGCCTTGCCTCTGTCCTTATGTCTGGAATGCAACAGGATTTCCTCATGTGTGTTGCAAGAAAACATTCCTGATGGCTCCAGATGTGCCTGCTTTTTATAGGTTCATTAAGCAGTGTGTCTGCACTTTAAGATTGGCTGGCTAGGTAGACTTATGGAGGCAGAAGGGAACCCCTTTCCATCTTGTCCAGCCTCCAAACAGCAAAGAGTCAGCAAACAGCAAGCTCTTTGATTGAGTCTGTGATCCCCTCCAAGGAGTGACAGTGACTTCATCTGGAAATACGGAACTTTTCCTTTCTTGACATCTTGATGTTTCACTAGAACTTCTAAATTTTTTAGGGCACTGGGAAACAACAACAACAACAACAACAAATAGTCCTTGTTCTCACAGAGTGAAAATGGTGAAGAGTGGCTGTTGCTGGAGTGTTTGCAGGGTGTAGTCCTGACACACACGGCTAATGCTGCCATATCCCCAGAATGCATTGAAAGGCAAGGTGCTGGCATAAGGGGAAGAATGCGTTTGGCTGCTTGTTAGTAGGTAGGTTCTGAGTGACAGGACACCTTGCTGAGGAGGGATGAAGATCTTGGCCTGTTCCTGGCGCCCTGGGGCACATGGCTTCAGTCTGTTTTCTTTTCACCTCACACTCACACTGTATGGAGAGTTGGTTGCCATACTTTTCCTTCCAATCTCATTGTTGTTCTGTTGGTCCAGAGTTAATGAGCACGCGGCACCTCAGCTGGCCTACCTTCACAGGTTCTTGAGGAGCAGGCCTAGGCAAAGCAGGCCCCAACTGACAGCCTCCTGGCCATACTCCCATCGTCCTTAACAGCTGAGGGGAACTGGGGCATGGCCACTGGGGCTTCAGCAGGGGAACTGAGGAACTGAGAAGGCTTACCTGAGTCACTCACCTGACAGTGGGTTCCCAGTGAATGGATGTTTGCTTTGTCATACTTATCCTTGATATATTTAAACAATATAGTATACCAAAAGGCGAGCCATAGTTTCTAGTGAGTCTATAAGGAAAGTCATCTTTGCTTATATCATTTTTTTTAATGAATAAAGAAAGCTAAACAATTTTTTCTTTAAAAAAAAAGGTATAGTTAATGGTCACTGAGTCTTGCTGAGTCTTGTTGGTTCTGCTTTTGTCAGAACTTATGTAACAGATTCATCTGAGGCCTGAATTGACCCCAGTTCATCACAGCTTCCCTATCCCCTGCAGCATATCTGCATTTAGCAGCATATCTGCAGACATCTCTGAGTTTGACATCACCTCACCCTTCCGTATTTAGCTCCTGGAGTGCAGGACAGGAGATGAACAAGGATGCTACCAATAGACATACCAATGTGGATGGAAAAAAAATCTCAGGATGCCTCGATCCTAAAAGAGATACCAGCATCGAAGGAATGATGAGAGGTGAGGAACTAGGCTCCTCAGGGAAGAGCATACCAATCGGTTATCTAATATCAAATGATTAACATAGAGAAGTAACATAAGAATGGAACAGATTTTATTTATGTATTCAGGAATATCTATGTAAACACCTCCAAACTCTCAGCCCCATCCTAAAAGTGTGTTCAGTTATTCTCAATTTTGGTTGTTGCAGAAAGATATGACTTCAGAAAAAAAAATTGCAGTAAAATGTTACAAAACATAATGAAAAAGGAGACTACAGTTAGTAAAATTGAGGTCCTTTACAGAAATGCTTTAAAATAACCAAAACAATTTAACAAGTGCACTTTATTCGGAGGAATTCATATAAGATAGCAGCAGGAAAAAAAATCATTAAATTATGTATAGTACTCAAATATAAACATGAATGAATTTATAATGTTTGACATTCATATAGATAACTGCACAGACACCATAAAATAAAGTATGTTCAAGTGTATTTCCATCATCATCAGAGGATCCTTTAAAGATACCCAGCACATTTATAAAGACTGTAAGATCTGAAATGCTGCAACATTTCCCATAGTATAATGTAACTAATGGCAAATATCCAAACTGAAAGAGAATGAAAATCTCCAGATATATGTTATCTAAATAGGGCAGTGTGGTAGCCACAAGCTAAATTAGGAAACATTTTGAACTGAATACAATGTAGTTAAACCTGTGGGTTACTGACTGTGCTTAGAGACATTATAAACAGTATATGGGTGTGTATTAGGAAGAGGAAGGCTAAAAATCATGATCTGAACTTTTAACTGGAAAAATCAGGGAAGAAAAGAGTGTAATCCACTAAGACTAGATTTTTTAAAAGCCTACTTTAATAAGAGTTTTAAAATGTATTGACACTCCTCCCCTTTTAGCCCATTGTCCAAAGGTACAGAAGAAAATATGGTAAACAGGATAAGTGGATGTGAACCTGCTTACGAATAGTTTCTGGGGTGGTTTTAATCTCTGTCAGAATACCAGCAGTCAGGTTAACTAGTATAGACTATCAAACAGGAGTCAGCAGCAGTAGCATAATCCAGGAAAAAGAGCCAGGCTTCTTCCAAATCAGCACAATTCAGTGGGAACCAGCAGAAACAGCTAAGTCGCCAGAAGTTCTCAGCCATGCCTCTCTCAATGAAGAGAAGATCAGCGAAGAAGCAAGACCAACAACACGTTGCCCAGTCACTGTCTGTTGAGTCCTATTTATACTCTCTCCAAACATCACCTGCCTCCCCACAGGTCTTGCCTCAGCAAAACACCATGTGAGTCTGTATCACATGACTCAGCCAGAAGCTTCCACTTCACATTTCTAAAGCAACCATATAGAAGGACGTAATCACAGTAAGAAAATAAATCTAGAAAACTGAAAACAGGAGGGAGTCTAGAGACAACTCAGTGGCCAGACAACAGGCTCCTAGGGAGTCAACTGTACATTTCATGAGATAAAAAAGGGCAAAATCCTCTTTTTTCTTTAATGTCAATGTTTTATTTCTATGCATTTATGAATGCATAATAAAATTTTATTAATAAAACAACCATCGTACATGTTGAAAATAATAGCTACAGTACTATAGAATAATTATGCTAATGTATTATATAAGGTTTTACAAATGTGGCCGTTCTTCTAAAATATCATGTAGTGATTTACATGTATAATCTTTTTCTTTTCCTTGTTATATAGAGCCTTTTTCCCAAAATGGAACACTGAAGCTTTTCCTATTATATTCTACACTGCAAAGGGAACATTAAGTAAAATAACAGTTGCAAATGTAAGTTATTTGATATTCCAACAGTCAATTTTCTATCAAAGATTACTTTTAAGCTACTACATTCTTAGTTGGTATGTAACTTACACATTAATGGCACTATGGACAATTAATACCACTGGCAGCATGTCAGGCATTAGGGACTGGAAAATCTCAAGATTATGCCATATATTAGTCTGATTTTCTTTTTCTTTTTTTGACTTTTTATTATTATTATTTATTTATTACTATGATTATCTTACTTATTCAGTTTACTTCTTCTCACTGTGCCTTCCCAGTCACCCCTCTCAGAATCCTTCCCCTATTCCTGCTTCTTTTCTGAGCAAGTAGGATCCTGCCCTTGTTTATCACCTACCCTGGCACATCAAGTCTCTGTGAGCCTAGGCTCCTCCACATCCACTGAAGCCAGACAAGACAGCCCAGCTAGAAGAACATATCCCATATACAGGCAACAACTTTTGGAATAGCCCACACTACAGTTGATCAGGACTCACATGAAGACCAAGCTGTACTTCTGCTATGTATGTGTGGGGAGGCCTAAGTCCAGCCTCTGTATGTTCTTTGGTTCGATCTCTGAGTCCCCTAGGAGTCCAGGTTAGTTAATTCTATTGGTCTTCTTGTGGAGTCCCTATCCCCAAAGGAGCTGGAAACCTTTCTCCCATTCTTCCATAAAAGTCCATTGTTTGGCTGTGAGTCTCTGCATCTGTCTGAATCAGCGGCTGGGTGGAGCCTTTCAGAGGGCAGCCATGCTAGACTCCTGTCTGCAAGTATAATAGAGTATCATTAATACTCTCAGTGATTGGGCCTACCACATGGTGTTAGAACTCCTTGTAGGCTCTACCCAGCAGTTACCTGGCAACGGCCAGGTAGGACTGGCTTACTATAAAAGAGGCTGATTCCCCCCTCCTAGCTCTCTTATTCTCTCTGACTTTCTTCTCTCCCTTTCCCCTTTCTCCCTCTCTCCCTCCTCCTCCATCCTGTTCTCTCTCTCTCTCTTTCTCTCTCTCTGTTTTTCTCTGTATCTACTCCCTTCTCAACTCCCCATCCCAAGTCATAAACAAACTCTATCCTATACTGTATCGGTGGTCACGGTGGTCACGAGGCTGGTACCTCATGGGGAAGGGATGCCTCAGCATGAGCCTGCTGAGGCACTTCTCCCACCTCACCATACCTGGCTCTACAAAGCATATCCTACTCTCTCTTTTTTTTATAAAGCACAACACATGGGATGGGTCTCAGGTTGGGTCAGTTATTGGTTGGTTTTTCCTTCAGCCCCTGCTCCATCCCCTGTTCCTGCATTTCTTGTAGACAGGCTAAATTTTGAGTAGAAAGTATTTTGGATAGCTTTGTGTCCCTATTGCTCCACTGGGATTGCTTCCTGGCTACAGAATTTAGACTCATCATGTTCCAAATTCCCAGTGCTGTGAGTTACAACCAAGGACACCTCCATTGATTTTGGGGGCACATCCTTTATCCCAGATCTCTGTCTCTTCCCAAAGGTGCTTCCTACCTCCCTAGTCCTGTCAGTTGAAAATTTCCGTTCATCTCACAGCTATCTGGTGATCCCTCCTGTCCCTCCCCACACCTGACACTGAACATATCCAATTCCCCTTCTCTCTCCTACCCAATTCCTTCTCTCCACCTGCCTCTGATGCCTATTTTATTCCTCCAAGTGAGATTCAAGCATCCTCTTTCGTGTCTTCCTTCTTGTTTAGCTTCTTTGTGTCTGTGTAGCATGGCTATCCTGTATTTCTAAGTGAGCGCATACCGTGCATCCTTTTGGAACTGGGTTACCTCACTAAGGATGATACTCTCAAATTCCCTGCAAATTTCATGTCTTTGTTTGAACAGCTAAGTAGTATTCCATTGTGTAGATGCACCAGTTTCTTTATCCATTCTTCAGTTTATGAACATCTAGGTTGTTTCTAGTTTCCTAGTTATTACAAATAAAGCTACATTAAACATAGATAATAACTGTTTTGTGGGATGCTGAGGTGTTTTTTTTGGGTGTATGAAAAAGGCAAATTCTTAAGGAACAAAAAAGAACCCATAGATTGTGGAGCAGGCTAAAAATGGTCCAAAAGCTAAGAAAAATAAATGTAATTCTATGTCAAGTTCTGACCTCTTTGCGCCCTTACAAATGTCTGGAGTGAAACTTATTCTCTGAGTCTGTGTACCCTCTAGGAACAATAGCAACTTTTCCACAGTCTCATGAACTCAGATCGTGTTAGGGTGTGCAGAAGACAGATACACCGAATCTTAACAGCTCTTGGCATTTTCTGCTGGACTGACTCTGATTTATCTTCTTTATCAGGAAGGGAAAAAAATGTATTTGAAGAATACAATCTTACTGCTATGTGGGGCACATGTCTTCCTGCTTCTCACTTCAAATAAATTGCAGGCTGAGTGTTGCCTGCAATTCTCTTCCCATCTGAAATTTATTTATGATGTATGTATGTATGTATGTATGTTTTTTATTTATATAGATAGATTTCTGGAGACTGGGTCCGCTACATTGTCCAGGGCTTTCAGGGAACCGAGAGCAGCCTTAGAGTCCTGCCAATATTTCTACCTTAGAATGCCTAGTATGAGGTATATGTACATCAGCTGCTACACCTCTCTTTTTCTAAAAAAAAAAAAAAAAAAAAAAAAAAAAAAAATTTTTTTTTTCTTCCTTCCATTTTGTTTTATTTGTATGGGTGATTTGCCAGCATTTACAATCACACTTCATGTGCATGGAGTGTGTGTAGAGGCCAGGCCAGGGTAGGGATGCACATTTTGGAATTGGAGCACAGTGTAGATTACGGAGTGTTTTTCTTTATTTATTTTTTCTTTTTAGTTCTTTGCAACAAAGTTTCTCTGTCTAGCTCTGGATGTCCTGGAGCTCCCACTGTAGGCCAGGCTGGCCTTGAACTCAGAGACTCTCCAGCCTCTGCCTCCTTAGTGCTGATTTAAGATACGAGCCACCACCGCCAGCCAGCCAGTGCTCTTAATGCTTGAACCATTTTTCATGTCTACTTCTTCTCAGAATTCTTATAGTGCATTTAATATCTTATGGCATGATGACAAAATACATTCTACTGCGAACTTGGCTATAATTATAATTAACCCTGACATCTTTTAATTAGTATTAATATATAATTGTTTTTATCACGTTGATTAAATTTCATTTAACTCTTCTTTAAAGTATTTCTCTATTTCATCATATGAGAACTGCATCCTTTTCCACATTTATAAGCAGTATGCAGCATAACCTTTCTCTATATCATGTGCTTTGATTCAGGATCCCAATGGAATGTGAACTTATATACATTTTCTCTTGTTGATAATTGAGACACTATCTTAAACATCTTTCCATTCACAATTTTTTTCTGAAACTGCCCGCAGTTTCACGACCGGGGTTCTCTCAGTCAGGAGGGAACAAAGGACCTGAAAGAAAGGGTTTGAAATGCAAAGAGAAAACACGAAGCCAAGTTGCGTCCCAATCAAGGCTCCACTTTACTGAGAATAAACCAGGGTTTTTATAGTCACAAGAGAAACCGAAAACAAGTCTCTAGATTATACTGCAAAGAAAGTTCAGGTGCCAAAGTCCCCAGGTTCAGAAGATCTTCAGGCAGCTGGCATTCTCTGGCAGTGGGTGTGCTCAGGCGATGAATGTACACAGGTGATGGGCATACTCAGGCGGCTTCTTCAAAGACAAACCGACAGTCAACAGAGAGCATCTGTCTTAGCTCCCAGGTGCTAGCCTCCAAGCAGAGGCTGCCAGAAGTCCGATGGCTGAAGTGAAGGGGGAAGGTAACATTTTTCTAAGAACTGTCTATGATTTTTTGAACTGACCATTGTTAATTTTGAATTTTGAATGCAATTTTTTTATGTGACATTATCACTTTCATTTATATATTGATCTGACAATGCATATTACGTTTATATTTACATTTTATCTTCTTTGGAATTAACTGAGTATTAGAAATTACAAAAACCAACCAACCAAACAAACAAACAAATACAAAACAAATAAATCAATAAAATACCTTTGAAGTGTTTTAACATCCATGACAGCTGGGCTGTGGTGGCTCACACCTGTAATCCCACAATTTAGGAGACAATAGCAGCAAGATCTCTGTGAGATCAAAGTCAGCATGGCCTACAGAGGTAGTTTCAGGAAACCCAAAGCTACACAGAGAAACTCTGGGCCCCCTTTTGCCTCAAATTACATGAGAAATAAATCTTGGTTTGTATTCTTTTTCAGAAATACATACCAGGTCTAATCAAGTAAATTCAATGAGAGCAATGAATTATTATTTGCTTTATACTTTTAATAAACAATTGTTATTTGTATAATAAATGTAGGTTTCTAATAAGATATTGTAATAATCATTAAAACAAAACTTAGACTCCTAAAGAAACATTTTAGAGGGTTGCTATCAGTGAACATAATTATTTAGAAAACTATTTTCTTGCTTTGTAAGATATTTATTCTGATTTGTGAAACAAGAAGCCATTATTAAGATCAAAATATGTTTCTAAAAATAGCAAATGTTCTACAAAAAAACAGAGCTTAAGTTGTGTTTGTCTTATGTTTTAATGTCCATCCAGTTTAGCAAATATTGCTATTTCCTTTGGACTCAAAGTATACTTTTTCACCTGAAAACAGTTACCAAAAACTTAGCATGTCAACATAATTACATATGGACTCCACTATAATTTAATCTGAAAATATTGTATCCTAAGCAGTTCTATTGTTTTCTCCATCCTTTTTGGTCAATTACTGATTTAAGCAGTCATTATAATTATGAAAAAATAAATTAGTATTTAACATTGGAATGCATTTAGAAATCTCCAATTTCCATTGTCATTATGCCCTTAAAAGTCAATTAAGACATCTTAAGATAATGTGATCTTAATTGTAATCATGTGTTTACTTGTGTTAATAAATATTTTTTGAATGTGTTTTGCTTACTATTATAAAACATAGTATCTAGATGCCTATAGTTGTCAAATGGATTTCTATTCTGTTTTCTCAACCTGCTGTGTGCATCATGGTGTCCAAATAAAATAGATTTAAATACATATACTATGTGATAAATGAATAAGTTATCATACTTAAAATTTGAAAAGAAGCTTTTCCATGAATGATATATGAGTTATTAATTAAGTAACACTTAATAAAATTACATTTGAACAGATTGTTGTAATGCTTGGTATATAGTATTTTAAAATGCGTCTCTAGAGTATTTGCTGACACTTCAAAGGATGGAGCAGCCTTGAGCCAGAATTAGTGTGTCTCTCAGATCTCATCGGAGAAATTTCTCTGTAGAGTGGATCATGGTAAAAACACTAACTCACAAGAGGCTGAAATACTGAATACTGAAAAACAGTGACGTGCTCAATCACAAACGGATTATCTGTTTATCTCATCCTCACTCTCCAAAATCGAGGGACCATCAATGATTATGGGAGAGAAGAGAATAAGAGCCAGATGTCAGAAAGATCTGGAGTAAAACATGTCTTCTGGATATGCACTCATAAAATCACAGTACACATTGTTACTTGTACAAGACGTAAAGATCAGGCTAGCCAGTCAACATTCCAGTACCGAATGGAAGAGGCTCACAGGCCTCCATCCTGACTGAGGAGATACGAGTACCTAATGGAAGAGGCTCACAGGCCTCCATCCTGACTGAGGAGATACAAGTACCGAATGGAAGAGGCTCACAGGCCTCCATCCTGACTGAGGAGATAGGAACTCTCAACAGCACCTGGGGAGGGAAGGTTTGTTAGTTGGTTTGTTTTCATTTGCAAGTCTGAAATGCCATTAATATTTATTAATTTATTAATATTAATTAGAAACTCATGCAATAAAACTTCCTAGCTTCTAGAGATTAGACAAAGGTTCTTAAATTTCTAACCAAATTGAGCAAACCTGAAAGACATATCATATCAAAAATGATCAAATTAGTCATTATATATTACAATGGTTTTTGAACATGAAATTTGTCAATTATTTTTTTTTCTCTTATTGAAAATAAATTTGTTTTTAAAGCTTTTACTACGGATAGGCTCTCCATGCTCCCATAGATGGCCTCATACCCAGGAATACGTGGACAACAGAAACTGGAGTTGATAGCTTATCAAAATATAAATAAATAAAAGAGGGGATGAACCTGTGGGGACAGACTGGTGGGCTGGATCTAGCAGGAGTTAGGATTAAGGGTGGAGAATGAATATGATCAAATACAGTGTCTAAAATTTTCATGAAATTTATTAATATCTTTTTCAAAAGAATATCTCAGTAAAAACATTAGGGACTGTGATAATTTTTTTAGTATTAACTTTTTTCATGTTTTTGTAATGGAAAATGTCTGGAGTACATTGACATTAAAGAATTAGCTAAAATAAATAATATTCCATGCACAATTTGTATATTTTCTTGATTTGATGTTATTTCATCCAAAAAGGATTTCCTAGTACCTCTTTGATATTCACGTTGATTTTGTTTTGTAAGTCATGGGATATTCTTCCTTGGGATGTGGACATGACATTTGTCCAACATCCAACGGAGCACAGTTGATTTTCTCGGAATCCTAATGAAGGTTACAAACGAGTGGCCTTTCTACCTTCTCCCCATGTTTATTAGACACTTTCACACTCTTCTATGCAAAAAGTAGACTCCAGTTGGAGTAACTGTGATTCAGAGAGCAGTGTGGAGGCATTTTTTGCTGCTGTTGCTGCTGCTGCTGTTGTTAATTGAGCTGATAGAGATGGCTGACAGGGTAATGGTCATAATTGTTCACCATTTCACAAAGAAAAGAATTTGCTCAGTAAATAGGATTCTTTGTTTCCAGCCTAATTTAATGGAAACACAGAAGGTATAAGAAAGCAATGTGCCAACTGACACTGGGTATAAAATAAGGCATTCCAGAGACTTTTGTGCAAATGTCCATCAGCAGACATCTGTCAAAGCAAACTCATGGGAAGGCTTCAGAGCACATCCATTTACCAGCAGCAAACATTTGGTAGTTTCATTCTCAGAGGGACAGGCTGTTGGTTTGTTTTGCTGTACAAACGTCTGAAATAATCCACTCTTTCCACCACCCCCTAACTGCTATGAAAACTCCATGTAGCCTACTTAAATAGTAAAAGGAACAGACTTTTATACATATGGATACCAATTCTTTAGACTAGCTGAGAGGGCAATGAAAGCCTATGAGAGGGAGTCATGTGATCCATTCTTTTAAAATGTAGCGTGGAGAGTGATTGTGAAGCCTAAATAATATTCCTTCTGCCAAATACTTAAACTTACATGGGTACCAAGCTGCCTGCAGTCTGCTAGAGTATCTTGTGGGTTTATGATTGTGATGGCCGGACTGATTTCCATTGCACTTTCTGTAGGTACTATAAAAGAACAAAAATTAAGGCTCATGTGAATAAAGTATGTGGGTCAAGTGAAATCACTGAAGTTCAGACACTAAGCACACACATAAAAGGCCAGGTGGATATGGAGTCCTTCTGTAATCCCAGCCTTCTATGAATGGGGGATAAATGTTCTGAGGCAATTTAGCTAGCTTGACTACATAAGTCTGCAAGTCCTGTTTTGAGCATGAGGAGCTGCCATAGTAAACAAAGTGGAACTTGATGGAGAAAAACACCAGATGCCATTTGCCCTCTTCAACCGTGCACATGCACAAATGAGCATGCGCATATGAACACACCCTAACAAATCTACAGTCAAAGAGTATAACACTTAACAGTAACAAAAATTCCATTTATGTTATATATTTTGTCTCTGTGTGTGTATGGGTATGTGACAGGGACAGAGATACAGAGACTGAGACACAGACACAAAAACACAGACACAGAGATACAGTACACAGCTATGAAGGTCAGGGACCTTTACATGAAAAGACCCAAGATACAAATTCACTTTTCTTGGCTTGTGCAGCAATCACTTTTATCCTCTGGGCCATCGTTACCACTCTCTATTGAATAATTTTTCAGTTACCTCTCAGAAAGAACCCGATACTACTAAGATATATCTATCTATATTTCTTACTTTACTATTTTGAATCATGAATCAATGAAAAAATATCATCTGCTGAATTGTATGTGGCATATTTCTAATGTTTACCTAAGTAGAAAATGCCCCTTCCTTTTCTCTTTTTGTCTACCCCAATCTGCTCTGCTCTTGATGCTCAGGTTTTAAATGCAAATATCTACAGTGCGATCTTAGTGAGTATATCAACTAAAAATCCATAGTAGCCATAGAAAAGTAGCAAAAGGTATTGAATTTTAATAACTAACGTTTAAATAGGTAAATGTCTTATGTATTTATTTAAAATATATATGTACATAGATATACATATTTGTACATATATATGTACATAGATATACACAAATATGTATATCTATGTACATATATAAATATAAGCACACACACACACACACACACACACACACACACACACACACACCTGGTCCTGTGAAAGAACAGCAAAAATCCTTCACCACCCAACTCCTTCTTCAGTCCCTATGATTCTATTTTTTTTTAAAAAAATGTTGCTCTTTACTACTTATTTAGGGATATCATTATTTTAAGATTATATATTACCAATTCTCAAAATTACCAAAAAAAGTCAAACTAGATAAGAACCGTTGTATGAAGCTTCTGTGTTCATTGTTTGAGCTAACAATTGGCCAGAGCTGACTGAATGTCCAGACAGAAGGGTCAAATACAAAATTGTTTGGTGATATTTACTTATTTACTTATTTATTTATTTATTTATTTATTTATTTATTAGTAGATATTTTCTTTATTTACATGTCATATAGTATCTCCTTAGTGAGAGAGGGCGGGTTGGTGAGCAGGGAACTTTGTTTTTATTTTTAATTTAATTTTATTTTTTTCTTTTTTTCGGAGGGGAAACAGGGAAAGGAGATATCGTATTTGGTGTTTTGTAATAGGGCTACAATGCTGTTGTGGTGTGCTTGGAATTGTTAATATGTAGCTCAATGTATTCATTGCCTAATCTCAATTTTTCTATTTTTTTTTTATTCTTTACATGTTCTCATTTGAATTCAGCCTCTGTAAGTACCAACAAGATAGTAAAACCAGCACAAAACAGAATTTTTCATGAGTACTTGATTCCTGGTTTGTTTGCTCTTCCAGATTAATGAGACATCTATTCCTTCAGTAACACCAGTGGTTAAGGAGAGACTCAGCATGAAAGTGATAGTCTCCTTTGATGGAATCATTTAAATTATATTTATTGAAAATTATTGAGTAGTTAAGCCAACAGTCTTCATTGATTTAGTGCCACTTTTCTGAATGTAAAATTTAATATGTTCCATGAATCAACTTTAATATGAAAATGATTCTTTTTGGAGTTTTGTACAAAAATATGTGAATAATTTGTGGATAAAAAAATATTTCTAATTTACTGAAACGTGAAAATCTGAAGTATTTGCTTAAAGGGAATTTGTTGCCTTAAATGTCAAGGGCAACAATATTCCATATTAATTTTGTAGAGCTTCTCAAAGCATAATAAATAACTAGAGTAAGTTTCTCCAACGATTTACTTCATTAGTGTTCATTTTAGAACCAAAACTTTGATATGGTAAGAGGAATAACAATGAGTACTTGCAGAGTTGAAGTGCAACCAAGCAAACTAACAAGACACTTCAAACCTATGTAAACCATTTCTGAACAAAATTAATTTTACTTATCCTTTAAAGACATTAAAATAGAATAGGGTATGTATTTGTTCATATGCTACAGTTTGCAAGGTACTTAATAGGTCTTAACTCAGAAAAGGGGAAGCTCCCTCTGGGGAAAAAGGGATGGAACAATTGGATGGGATCTGTGTGGGGAGTACTGGGAAGAGGAGGAGGCTGACATTACGATGTAAAGTGAATAAATAAATAAATAAATGTGAAAAATGTTAACAAAAGCCATGTGCTATCTCATTTATTTCTAAGTGTCACCTTCTGTGATGGAATTTACACCACAAATGGAAGTCATATGTTGGGTGAGATTCTCATTGACCTATTTTAATGTATTCAGAAACTTTTGCCTTTTGTAAAAGCAGATCTTGACTTCCAATTTTCTGGAAAAAGAAAGTCCCAAACAATTTTCTCTCTTTTAGGATTCTATTTGAACTTTGCCCTCTTTGAAATTTATAGTAGATATTTTAGTTTATGAACTCATGTTCAAATTATCTGAGAAGTTCATACTAAGGCAAAAATTGACAATTATCTGTGTGAGCTTGTCTAAGGAAATATTGTTGCAGGATTAAAAAGGGAGGCATGAAGGGATAATGGAGACCACTAAAGGATGGACTAAGGAATATCATTACTGTGCATGTACTTTCTTTCTCCTGAGAAATGTTTAGAACCATGTGTGTAAAGAGGCATAACTCCCACTATGGTACAGAACCGGGAGTACTAGTTGAATCCTAGATGACATCCAAAGATTATTTCCCAAGAACTGGCAGTCTGTCATTTCCTCTATTAGACAGTATCTCACTGAAGTTCTCTGTGCCATGAGTCTCTCTGTCTCTGTCTCTGTCTGTCTTTCTTCCTTTGTCTTTCTGTCTCTTCCTGTGAGAACAGAGTAAACAGGAACATCTCAGAAAATGCCAGATGGTCAGGAAATTCTATTGAGCTTAAGATCAGGAAGTTTCAAAAGAATTAACTGAGTAATATCCAACCCAACCTCAGGGAGTAAAGGTTCCAAGAGATGTCCCTACTGCATTGGGGGCAGATCTCTCATCACCCCTTCTGCATGCCAAAGATATCACCTCACCAAGGGCTGCCAATGGACACAAAGAACAATGGCTTCCACCAATGAGAGATAACCAACTCACACTTTTACCTAAAACCTATATTCTGAAAAACTACAAAAAAGTGTATGCTTTTGTTCTTGGAGGTCACTGCTTCTCCTTCAGGTCTGGGATGACCCTAGTGCCCTGGAACAATAAAATCCTCTTGCTTTATGCATTGATCCAGACTCCACGTGGTTCACTCAGGGGGTCTCTGGTAAGCTAAGACTGGACAGAGTCTTACATTCCCTGCTCTCTTTCTAGTGTTTTAATATTTCTTCTATTGAAAAACGTTAGTATTCTAAAAGACTGCTACCTTATATTTCATTCAAATTTATTATTAGATTGGTGGATAAGGAAATATAGGTTGATGTGCTCCCATTAATGTACCTGCTATTCCAAAGCTAGGAAATATTAGAGATATTCAAATTCTAGTCCCATGGTCTTTTTTTATGGGGTTATTTTTCATCAGACTTTAAGCATGTGAATAAATGCTGAGAAGGATTCTGTTGTGTTGGAGGTACATTAAATTTACATGAATATATTTGTACAACAGGATATTGGAGAAGAAAATGGATCTCAGCCTAAAAAACATATATCTATTTGGCTTTCATCTGACTTGTTTGTCTTTGCATCTTGATGTACTAGCTTGAAGTTTCTGGTAGTCTTTTTAAATTGGTTTTATTTAACTCTAGACTCTTGCCATCGGGTTTTTAAGTTATTTGTTGTTACAAGGAATTGGTAGTGCAATATGACAAGAATATAATAACATGTTCACCAAGAAAATAAATCTATTATAATGGACTCAACAAGGTTGTGTATGCAGGCATGTGCATGTATGCACATACACGTGCATATTAGACAAAAGTTAATGTCAAATGTCTACCTCAATCATTGGCCAGTTCTTTTTTTTTTTAAAAGGTGGCAACTCAAACTGAACTATGTGTTCACCACTTGGATATAGTGATTAACCAGAGTTGCTAGGCACCACCTGTCTCTCACTCACTCTCAAAAATACTGAGTTACATACAGGTGAGCTAGAATATTGAACTCAGTTCCTCTTTATTACACAGTAATCATTTTACCAAATGAGTTAATGTCTTCATGAACTTTGCATTTTTAACTAATTCCAAATTTGATGAATTTCAAGTATTAAAACAGTGTATTTATACTCTGTTTAGAAATTTGGAGCTTTCATTCTTGATCAGAAACACTCAAAATATGATTTAGAAACCATGACATTGTGAGTTTTAACTTAAACTTTATATTAAGTACAAAGCATTCTATGAATGTATTCACTTGCTGTTAAGACAAGTCTACTCCTGACATTCCCTTTCTTGGATTCAGAAAAAGAAATTGAGCATCAGTGGAGTTGCTCCAGTTGTGGCAAGAGAGCCACTAGTCAAGAATTGCCTCATTTCATCTGTAGACAATATTGTCCAGAAAAAGGACACACTATGCGGAATAGTCGATTGATAATCTCTGCCAAGATAGGGTAATCAGTCCTTCAAAATTCTGCATTACAAAGGTCTGTCAGATGACCCTGCGCCAGAAAGCTGAAGACCAATGTTCCAACCTTTTTTAAGTATAAGGGACTGTCTAGGTGGTCAGTAGTCTCTATAAATTGACTAAGTTTCAGAAACTGTATTTTGTACTTTACGTATTTTCAGGTAATATTAGTCATTCTCTTGGATGATTGATGGTATTGAAGATTGGTAGTCTCACAGACAAAGTTTATTAGCATGGAGAAAGGTAATATAGATTTGAGAGGATGGTTTTCAGTTGGCATACAATCTAGACCCAGCATATGAGTCAGGTGTAGAATTATAAGTCTTTTAAGATAGGATAGATGAAATAGGTTCTATTTAATTGACAAAAATGATGAACTGAGTGTTAATTCTATCTTATACTTTATGGTCATCGTTGTGTTCAATTTATATCAGAGATAAAAGAGTCTTTTAATTGGACAGAAAGGGGGAAACGTTGTGGATAGCTCTGGGGTTATTTGTAATTTGAGGCTAATTCCCTTCTCCTGTGAGGGGTTGGGAACAAGGTGATTTCCTGTAAATCTCACCTTAATTGTAAAATAAAGGTGAGAGTGGGTGATTGGGCAGAGGAAGGGAAGGTGGAGCTTAAAATTGGTAGAGAGAAGAAGGAGGTTTGGGAAGGAAAGAGGGGACAGAGGAGGAAGAATAAGGGAAGTGGAGCAGAAGCACCTAGCCAGAAGAAACTGCCAGTTATATGGGGAGGATAGTAGATCTGCCCAATCTAGGTGCACAGCTTGTACTCATATTGAGTTGTGTTTTCATTGCCGGGGCATATTTGGGTTGGAGATTTACCACAACACTTATTTTAGTTTGATCTACCATGACCCTACCACACACTACTGCCTGACAGCTAAAGACAGACAGAGAAAGCCTGTCTCAAAAAAAAAAATGTCAGTTTTTTGTTGTTGTTGTTGTTGTTGTTGTTGTTGTTGTTGTTGTTGTTGAGACAGGGTTTCTCTGTATAGCCCTGGCTGTCCTACAGCTCACTCTGTAGACCAGGCTGGCCTCGAACTCAGAAATCTGCCTACCTCTGCCTCCCAAGTGCTGGGACTAAAGGCATGCACCACCACCGCTTGGCTCAGATTGTCAGTATTAAGAATGGCAGTGAGATAGTATGTCAAATGTTTTTTTTAATTTGCCGGTCCATGGTGACTTTCTGTCTTTAAAATGTTGATGTCTTTTAAATAATTATATATA
>JADRCC010574783.1:12084-25762 GCA_019843855.1 Hylomyscus alleni | reverse complement strand
TCCATAGCAAAAATAATTAATAACACAAGGCAGTGATCAGAATATTAAATGAACCACATTTTCTGTATCCATTCTTCTCTTGTGGGACATCTGGATTGTTTCTAGCTTCTGGCTATCACAGATAAGACTGCCATGAACATAGTGGAGCATGTGCCCCTGTGGTATGGTGAGGAATATTTTGGGTATACGCCCAAGAGTGGTATAGCTGGGTCTTCAGGTGATCTATTTAATTTTCTGAAGAACCTCCAGATTGATTTCAAGAGTGGTTGTATCAGTTTGCAACCCCAGCAACAATGGAGGAGTGTTCCTCTTTCTCCATATCTTCACCAACATGTGCTGTCAGTGGAGGGATGAGGTTGCCATTCCACAGTCAAAAACTCTCACCTATAATTGTTCCTGCATAGAAGAACTTCAGGGACAAAAATGGAGAAGAGAATGAAGGAAAGGAGGTCTAGTAATTGGCCCAACTTGAGATCCATCTCAAGGGGAGGTTTCAGGGCATGGCACTATTACTAATGCTATGGTGTGCTTACAGATAGGAGCCTAACATGACTGTCCTCTGGGAGGCCCAACTAGCAGCTGACTGAGACAGACACAGATACTTACATCCAACCAATGGACTGAAGTCGGAGACCTCTATGGTTGAATTAGGGGAAGGCTAAAAGAAGCTGAGGAGGAGGGTGATCTCATAGGAAGACTAGCAGTCTCAATTAACCCAAACCTCTGAAATCTCTCAAACACTAAGCCACCAACCAGGCAACATACACTATCAGAGGACTGCTTCATCTGTTCTCAGTGAGAAAAGACTGGTGCCTAACCCTTTAGAGACTTGAGGCCCCAGGGAGTAAGGAGGCCTGGTGGAGTTTTGGGACTGGGGACATCCTCTTGGAGATGAGGGGACGGCGAGGAATGCATTGAGGGACTGTGATAGGATGGACCTGGAGGGGGTAATGACCAGACCATTTAAAAATAAAAGTAATAAATAAAAAAAGGAATATTAATAGTAGTACTAGGTTCTTGATTCAGAGTTTCATGGAGTTCTTTACAACACTCTGAGACTACCTCTGCTTCCCAAAGTCAATGAAATGATTCCCAAAAATATTCTACTATATTCATAGATTGGTACCTTGTCCAGCAATCGCCAGAGAGGCTTTTTTCAGCAGCAGATGAGACTAGGTACAGAGACTCACAGCCAGCCATTATGAGGAAAGAGTCCAAATTGGAAGTCTATAGCAGATCTCTCCCCTCAGAGCTTAGGGAACCCCTTGGAAGAGTAAGAGGAAAGACTCTAGGCGTCAGAGGGGATGAAAGACACCAGGAGACCACAGGTCACTTAAGCAATTAACAGGGCTCATGTGAGCTCACCGAGACTGAAGTTACAAGCGCAGGGCCTGCAATGATGTGCACCAGGTCCTCTGCGTATATGGTATGGCTGTTAGCTTGTTGGTTTTGTGGGATTCCCAATATGGGAGTGGGTATATCTCTGATTCTTTTGCTTGCCCTTGGGACTCTTTCCTTGTATTGGATTGCCTTTTCCAGCCTCAATAAAAAGGCTTTTGCCTTGTTTTTTTGTATCTTATTTTGCCCTGTTTGGTTGTCATCTCTTGGAGGGAGGCCTGCTCTTCTCTGAATAGAAACGAAGGGAAAAGGGGTGTGGATCTGGGGGGAGAGGGAATGTGGGAGAAGAACTTGGAGGAGTGGAGGGAAGGGAAACTGTGGTTGGGATGTATTCTATGAGAGATGATCTATTTCCAATAAAAAATAAATAATACTCTGAGAAAAATATTCTTGTCTCGGCTTCCTTCCCTCTCCCCAGAGAAGCAGGTAATAGTTGGTAAAGGGAAGTCTAGAGAACAGAAGGAAGTTCTCCAAGGTGAGTGTGATGGTGGGGCAGTGATGTGAGAGGCAGCAGAGGCAGAAGTGCCCGCCGTCTAGCTCTCAGAGCTAGAACTGCAGACCATGGCTGCAAGGCTCCCTGTGTTGCTTAGATCATACATGGGCTGTATATTTATTTACCTGTTGTTCCTAGGTCATTATTAGTTGTCAGGCACACTGCTTTGTGCTGTGCATCAAATGGTGAGGGGCTGACTTGATGGAGCTCCAAGGAGCGAAGGATGGAAATAGGAATCCAAGGCGTATGCTGCTGCTGTATCCAGATGCAGGTGGAGCTTCCTCCCGGGTAGAAGTCCCTTGGGGCTAATATGATTCATCACCAAGAAGGAAGGATTTATGGTTGACCTCAAAGGTTGCAAAATTCTTTTGGGAGATGGAGAAGATCTAGAAGGAAGGGCAAAGAAATAACTTGGCAAAATATAATTCTGATTGCTCAATCTTTTCCACTCACCAAATTTTCATTCAGCAGTGTATCTTTGAGGAGGCCTTATCTTCCAGCAGTCCATTTCCACTGACCAACAGTGGACAACTGTTTTTGCATCCGCCGTGAATCTGTGGCTCTCAGCACATAGTATAACACATATCTTAAAGTCGGTTCTTAGAGGTGTGTATTTCACTGATGTTGCTATAAACTCCCCACAGCATCCTTTCCTTAACTTTCAACAGTATCTAACTAAGGAGATACATTGAGACCTGACTCATTTAAAGACTGTCACACCATTCTGGATGCATTTTTCTTCACTCAGTGCCGAGGCTAGCATTAGAATATGTCCTTTTGCAGATATATCATAGGTATACTATTGGTGCTTCCCACGTACTGACTGCTGCCCAAAGAACAGTAAAGATGCTTTTGAGAAATAGTACTGAGTTGTTTGAACTACATGTTTTCTGCTTCTCTTTTAGGGGAAGCTATGTATACACACACACACATACTGTTCAGCGTCTCAGCTGTAGTACATGTTTACTGAGCAATTTCTGTGTGCCAGACATTATAATGTGGACTTTCATATATACCATTTCTTTTGATATCATTATAGTGTATTTTGTTTGTTTTTTTCAAGGTAAACAACTAGCAGTGTGGCATAGAGAAATCAATTCCGTTAACCATCATCAGACTACTAAGTATTATAGCCAATGGGAAAAACAAAAGTTTGAGAGGAAAAGAATTCAAGAATCAGGAAAGCAGTGGACATATTTTCAGTGCTCCAACATTGAAGTATATAGGATAACAGCAAAGATAGACCTAAGCAGAGGTTTACTTGGGGCTTCTGCCCTTAAGAAGATTATAACTTTTTTTTAAATCCCCAAAGAGGACATTTCAATTCTTTTTTTTTCTTCTTATTATTATATAGACACACCAGAAGAGGAAGTCAGATCTCATTACGGATGATTGTGAGCCACCATGTGGTTGCTGGGATTTGAACTCAGGACCTTCGGGAGAGCAGTCAGTACTCTTATCCACTGAGCCATCTCACCAGCCCAGAAGATTATAACTTAATTGGAATGAAAAGAGAACCTAGAAATGTGGGGAGATAAGTTTGAAGAGAGCAGAAGAATAGGTCTCTTTTCCTTGTGAGACACCATAGTTAGATGGACCGTCGCATGCAAACTGCTGCCTCTATGTTGATATTGCCTGGCAGAGATTATGGGGAAAATGAAATGGTTTATTCATTTATTGATTAGCGATTGACTGTATTCTCTGTTTGACATTTATTTTCATAAATTTTTTATTTCAGTATTTTTTTGGGGGGGGGAGATTAGGGGTTATAACCAGAAGAGAGCTAATATTTCTTTGTCACAAATCAAGGCTCTGGCTAGAAGTGAGATCGACCAACTCCCCCACGGTCAAGAAGAGTATTTCTTCTCCATCTTACTTTATGGGGAAAGGGGGAAACCAACTAGAGGTGGCTAGCATTTAACAATTGAAGGGATATTGAAATATCACTTTTTGTTTTGACTGTTGAGACAAAACCCAAAGTATGTCCCGAATAAGCCATATTTTGTGGCACAATCAGAGAAGATACCTGGCCCTCCAGGTCTGCGGTGTTGGAACTAGCACAGGCTGTGAACTCGGAGCTGTCATCTTGTGCATTTCTGCTATTTTCTGTCACCATGGCAGCCTCACACCCTGAGCCCTAGTTTCCAAATCTGTGTTGGAGCTAACACTACATTGCAAGCCCCTTAAGAGGAGCCCATGAAGAAACACAGAACGCTTTGTCAACTATGAAAGAACATGAATGTCATGGGCTTCCCTCTGCCCAACCTTTGGAAACCCTCAATCCTTTCTAGTGTCTGGCTTTCCCTCCCTCTCCTTCTATACATCTGCTGGATGTGGAGGATGAATCATGAGCTACATATCAACATGGGCTAGTGCAAACTAGTTAGAAAATTAGACTCTTTTTCCCAGACTAGACTTATCCAATATGACAGAAGACCTTTGGTGATACTTGGCCATTGACCAAAATTACCCAGAAGGTTACCCCTTGGAAGCTCAAGAGGTCAGAAAGCTGCAGCTTTAAGCTGCACTCTGGCTATTATGTGAGTTTCCACTGCATTGCCCCAGCTACTCTTGCATTCAATAAACATGAGGAATTGCACCGTAATAGCAACCAATGCACCCAGACACACACTTTAATTAAAAGAATACATCACACAATAAAGTGCATTTAAATGAAAAATCTTTCCATTGGAAGTAGAGCTTCTTCCTCTCTCTCTCCTCTCTTTTTATTTCTGTGGGACTTTCCTAATGTGTAAACACTCCTCATAGAAGGAAAGGGCAAGCTGCTGTAGGGCTAAGACTCTCCAGGGGGAGGCTGGACTTTTTGACCACCCAGTTCACAGGGAGGGCTTGCTAAACCTCATGGCGGTAAATGATGAGAAGAACATCTAATGAGACCACAGAGTGAAGCTCATGATACAGCTAGTGCTTGAGGTGCTGTCAGAGTGCTTAGTCATGGGGAGAAGGCATGGCTGAGAGAAGACAGTGAGAATGTCCATACTCGTGGGTTAACATACTTTATCAGCACCCAACCCAATAACTGCAAAGCCTGACACAGATGTTCTCTGGGAAGGGAAGCAGACTGCAGAACCTTCCATAATGCCCATTTAAGGTATGTTTTATACCGTTATTGAAAAGTCATTTCTGCATAACAAACCATATTCACTTAAAATGGACAGCTCAGCAAATCCTGACCACCTCATGCACTTGTAAAATCAGCACCAAGATATAGATCATTTCCATCACCTTTGCCAAATATTCCAGGTCTCCCTTTCTGTCCGTCCCTCTATTAGTTCAGCACAGATTAAAAATGGCATTATTTTTATTACTATGGAGTAGTCTATATTTTGTGCTTATGGGATTTGGTGCTGTGTGCTTATTTTGCATGTCTGGCTTCTTTCACTAAACACAGTGATATCCAAGCTTTTTTATGATTCTTTGTACATCAGCACTATGATTGTTTTTATAGCTGAACAGGCTGGAGTATCTTAGGTGAACACATTTCTTATCTAGATGATGTAACTCCTAATGTTGGTTTGGGACCAGAGAAACATATAAATAATTGAACTGCGGTAATTTGCTGCCTAATTTTTAGGGGTACAGCATCTATGCTAGTGACAAGAGAGGTGATCAGTATTTCCCATTAAGAAACTCAGGCTATCTTACCTCTCTCCTTCACTTTCCTTCTCTTCCACCCTCTTTCCCTCCCTCCTTCCCTCTTTCTCCTTTTCCTCCTATCTTTTCTTCCCTTTTCTTTTATCTGTGTTGTGTGTATATCAGTGTGGAAAACAAATGTTCATGTTGTGTACCTTCCTATATTGTTTTCCATCCTATTTTTATGACACCTGGTTGCTCATTAAATGGGAAGCTCAGTATTCCATCAAGCTTGCCTCTGTCCCCTATCACTAGTGCTGAGATCATAGTCACATGCTATCCTGTCTGCATTTTCACATGGGTGCTGCAGCCTCAGCCTCAACGCCTCAGCCTTGTGTAGAGAGCATTTGATCTGCTCAGCCATCTCCCTAGTCCCCTTTCTTCTGATTCCAATCACCGTATATTGAAAACTGACCATGTCTCAGGAAGGCATTGTTATATGCACCTGTGTACATCATGAAATTAAGACGAAATTGCTCCAACAGAGAGGCTTGTTATGCCAGGCTAATTGCAAAGAAAGAATTGTGTGTGTGTGTGTGTGTGCGCGCGCGCCACAACAATTGGCAAATATTATTATAGTTGGTCTAATGTAATGAATTATTGTCTATGATGAAAGGAGAATAAATCAAGAAAATTAAATAGAGGCCAGGCAGGAGTGGTGCACACCTTTAATTCCAGCACTTGGGAAGCAGAGGCAGTGGACCTGCATGAGTTTATGGCCATCTTGTCTACAGAGCAAGTTCTAGGACAGCCAAAGCTACAGAGAGAAAACATGTCTCAAAAAACAAACCAACAAGTAAATAGGAAATGCCATAATTCTTAGATGAGATGTTTAGGGAGGGTCTCATCTCATGGCAATGAAACCCAAGAGAAGCAAAAAGATTCTGAAGTAAGGCCTCAGGGAGTTCACTGAGTTTTCAGAATGGAGTTAACTAATATCAGGGACGTTGTCTGTTGAATGCTCACCCTTCCATGGTACAAAAGGAATGAGCCTCATAGCCTCTGTTTCTGAGCTGTCCAAGGCAATGATTTCCTAGGGCTAGATATTTCCTTGGTTCATTTGAGTTCTCTATGGTGTTAGAATCTGTGGACTGCTCTTAGGGAAGGATGCAGAGAAATTGAAACAGGTCACAGAAACGTTCATGTTCAAAGTACAGGAAAATCAGGCTGAGGAGGAAATATAAATGAATCCTTTGACATTGGATGGCATCTTAATTATTTTCCTCTTGCTGGGATAAGACACTATGACCAAGACAACTTATAAAAGAAAGTATTTAATTTGGAGCTTAGGATTTCAAAGGATTAGAGTCCAGGGTTGCAGAGCAATGAACGATAAGGTAACACCAGCAGCTGAAAGGTAACATCTTACTCAGCAAGAAGGAAACAGAAAGAATACACTAGGAGTAATGTGAGTCTCTTGAAGCCTCACAACCCCGTCTCAGTGGCACACTATCTCCAGAAAGCCACATCTCCTAATCCTTCCTAAACTGTTCTAGCAACTCAGGACCAAGTACACAAATGTGGACCCAACCTACGAGGCCCTTTCTCATTTAAATAACCACATATTTGTTTCCCGAGGACTTCCCACTTTTTTCCTGTTGTATATTCTCTTGTCCTGAAATTTAGTATAGAATGGTTGACAACAAGGGCTCTGGCAAAGAAGAGTGAAGGGATGTGGAAATGATCTTGGACAATCACATTGGATTTGTAGCTGCTGTAAGTTTCTGTAGATAAGATATTACGGATTTCCTTTGTGCTAAACTGTAACCCTGTAGTCATTCTCCCAGTGGGTATTTCAGTTTTTACTCATGCTCCTCCCCTTCATCCTCCAGCATTTAGTGCTGGAAATCCTGCCCCTCCCTTCTTCCCTATGCACAAATACATCTACAGGTTTGATTCCCATAGTCCACCAGCCAAACAGAATTAAATTGATCTTATCAAACCATGGGCAAAATATCTATTAAATACTATCAGATGCTCTCAATCCAGGCATTATCAAGCATTGCTAACTTTTGAGCATCCAGACAGAAGAGCATATCTAATGACTGTATCACTGAGTTTTAGAGTTTACTGCCTAAGATCAAGTTCTGCCATGTGAGAACTAAAAGACTATGTTAACAGAGATGGTAAAATAACTACTTCATGATGTAGCCCAAAGAAGAGAAACTAAGTCAGTGGTGCATCCAAAGGGAAATGCATTATGGTGGAAACTGATTTATTCCCTGAATTTACATGAGACATCTTAATGTTAAGAATCATCAGAAAATTGAATTTGCTACAGTAAAGATCGAAGGGGAAATACCACAGAAAGGTCCTGCAGGCTCATAAAAACCAGCAAGTGAGATTCAGCACCCATTGATGGTTTACAAAACAAAAACAAGAAAAACAAACAAATGAATAAGCAAGGAAACCTTTAGCCAACTGGGAAATGGGTGCTTGATTTTTAAGTACCTTTAAGGCAAAATCAAATGGATTTTTATTTCCCAGCAATAATGAGTCAGAAAACAGAATTAAAATATAATTCATGTGATGCATCTTATTCCAATAGCTAACATGAACAGGTGAAACAAACATTATTCATGTGGATACAAGCTTAAATTTTTATTAATGGCATTTAAGAATACCAAACTGAATGGAGAAATATGTCATAGGTATTTATTGAGATCCTCAATAGAATAAAAACATCAATTATCTTCAGGATACTGTTCCCAATACAATTCTTTTAGAACAACTGGAGACTTATCAAGCTGATCTTCTTTTCTTTTTCTTTTTCTTTTTTTATAGTCTTTTTTAATTTGTTTATTTATTAATCATTTTCCCCATTTCCCTCCCTTTGCCTCTAAGAGGGTGCTCCCACACCCACCCACCCACTCTCACCTCACCCCTCTACCATCCCCCTTCTCTGGAGCATCAAGCCTCCACAGGACCAAGTGCCTCCTCTCCTAACTGATGCCAGATGAAGCAGTCCTCTGCTACATATGTAACCCAAGGACCAGCCCATGTATACTCTTTGGTTGGTTGTTTAGTCTGTGGTAGCTCTGAGGAGTTCAGTTAATTGATACTGTTGTTCTTCCTATGGGGTCGCAATTCCCTTTGGCTCCTTCAACCCCTCCCCTAATTCTTCCACTGGGTTCCTGGGGCTCAGTCCAATGGCTGGCTGTGAGTATTTGCATTCTGTTTTAGTCAGGTGATTTTCTAATGCATGCAAAGACAAGTTTTCCCCAAGGAGAATAGAATTTGGGGCCTGGGCTATATTACTTACATAAAAAGATTAGTTTTGTTCTGTGTTTCATTCAGTTTGTTTATTTATAAACAGATGAATGCCATAAACAGGGACGGGGTAAACTGGCAATGATTCAGAATAAAGAGTCTAGAACAAACTCATTATAATGTGCATAAGAACCTGATAGAATTCTGTGAGCACAACCTGACTGTGGGCAGCACTTGTGCTGGGACAACTAGTTATAAAAATTGAAGAAACAAAACTGGATGTGAGCTTTTTAGACATTTACAAAAACAAAATTCTGGTGCCTTTCAGACTTGGCTTTGTAAACAGACATTAACCTTGAAGAAGTCAATTTGGGAAGCTACTTTTCATGTCTTGCAACAGCAAAGAGTTTCTCCATTAAGAAGCAAAAATTACTAATCATGAGTGAATATATCTATATAAATATTTATAATAATTAGGACTAGTTGCTCATTAAAAGATAACAATATGATATGTGAAAGGACAAGCCACTCATGTATAGAGAATCCTTGTGATGCTTATCCCTATGGAAAGAAAAGGCTGTATGTAAAACAGGAAGAATTGTACAGACAGAAGATAGTGAGAAAATGAACAAACATGCAGAGTTTCAGCAGAATGCCAGTGGAAAACCTGTGGTCTGTGTCCTTATGTTTTACAAAATTCCTGTTCTGAAACCTAATGGCCAATGAGGTGATGTTAGGGTTGGGGAAGGAAATTACTTCACAAAGATGGGGCTCTCATGAATGAGTTTCACATTCTTGTAAGAAGCTGAGAAAGCCAAAGGTCACCCCTCCCTACATAAAAATATACAGACAGAAGGCTCTTTCTGTGAATAAGAAAGATGCATATTGGGTAGCAAATCTGTCAACACTTCAGTCTTGAATGGTTTAGTCTCTAGAGCTAGGACAAATAAACCTGTATTGTTTATACTGCCTATATATAAAATATGTGGCTTGCAATCTTTAATACAACAGCTCAAATAAACTAAAAAGAGAGAGAGAGAGAGTTGAAGAAATGCTCAATCTAACTGGAAATCAATGCAATGCAAATGAAGATGATAACAGGATTCCTTTTACTCCCTGCCTGGCTAGCAGAGTTGAGGACATTATCCTATGGGTATGGTTAGAGTTCCGTGGGAGCCCTCTAATGCCTGGGCAGTAGAATAATCCCTTCAGAAACAAGCTGACAGTGTCTTTGGTGCCAAATAAGAGTCTTGGATATAGACCCTGGGAATACACTTGCCAGAAACCATATATGTGGATGCTCACACATAATTATTTGTTAGAGCTAAACCTGGCGATAATCCAAATGTCCACTGATAGAGAATGGATGAGTTCTGTTGTATTGACATAACAGGATGCTGTTCAGTCGTGAAAATTAATGAACTAAAACCACACTGAAAATGGAGAGCTTGGAAAAACTAGTCCTTTGTGGGGAAAATTGTATTAAAATAGGTTTATAGAACACAACACCATTTTAATAAATTAGAGAAACATTTAATGAGTCAGAGAAGCAGGCAGTATCAGACAATATTTTTGGAGATTGTTTGGAGATATAAGCATATGCGGTTGAGATGTTTGTTAAATCAAGGATCCAGAAAATAGCAATAAACAAACAATAAACAAACAAACCTTTTGCTTTTGGTTCAAAAGGAATAAAAAATGGATAAGTGGGAAAAATAAGGGTTTACTTAACAACAAAATTGTTACTCACCATGTGTGCCCCTCTCTTAAGAAAGAGACCTCAGAGAAGGAGCTGTGTTGTTATTCAGTGAGAACACCTAGGCTGAATGTCCACAGCTTAACTTTACTTAGCAGCTAGGAAATGTAGAGTTAGAAATCTAGGCTCGAAAGTCAACTTCTGAACCTTATGTGGGTAGGGGCGGGGGTAAAAGAAATGAGGCAATAAGATGATAAAGGGGAACAATATATCTATCACATATTTATATGCAGAGGATTTCCTGGGAATTTGGGCATTGCCTCTCTTCATTACTTTATTGTTCTTATTGGCAGTCCTTATGCTAATTACTAATTGGCATAGTACCACAAGATGATTGGGGCATGAGGAATAGATGAGTAAATGTCAATTAGTATGAGGATGGGACTAGAATTTGTTTTATGGTGTGTTAGAAGATCTTCAGGCAGCCATTTTGATCTAATGGATTTGAACTCTTTTAGAAGACTCTCCGATATGAGAAGGTCTAGCCCATAGGATAGGAAGTGAAGGTGTAGATAAGAGTTCATCCATGCTTGGTAATTATTTTACTGGGATAATGGGACCACTTTCTTAATTTATTTTTCTTTTTAATTTCATGGATGTGAGGCTATTCACTGAAGCATGAGAAACTTGTGTGTCCACATCCTCAAAGGGAGAATGATTCTTCCCTCTTCAGCAAATACCCTGGCCAACAACACCTCCTTGGGGAGCAGCAGGAACTGGAGAGCATCTACTGGATGTATGCCACAGATTTTGGGTTGGTCTTGTGTATGTAATATGATTTTATCAGTGTGGTAGCTGTGCCATGTCAAAGACAGTATTTCAGAGCACCCCTCCCCACCTTCCTGTTCCTACGTTTGTTCTTCTTGTATGATGTCCCCTGATCCTTGACGGTGGTGGTATTAATTTAGATGTTCCATTTAGGGAGGAACAATCAGTCTCTTACTTTTCCAGTTTGACCAGGCATGCATCTCTTTATTGATGGCTGCTCACTGCACAAAAAAGCTCCTTTGACCAAAGCTGAGAGCAGCCTAGTGCTGCAGATTTAAGCATAAATATTTACAAGGCAATTTGACAGCTTGTCTATTTAGCAAAGCAACAGTAATACCTTCTACCTGGAAACTGATCTCACCTGCCATAAGCTTTTGATCAGGATAACAGTGGTGTTTATTTCCTGTTGGGTTTTTATAGTGAGTTCTTTGTAACTTGGTTATTTTATATACCGAATATAATGGCTTTTGTGTACATGTTTTATCAACAGAAAATATTTTCAGCATTTTTCAAATTGTTGAGCTGTAGTACTAAGGTAACTATAGAGCTTAAAGGGCCCCGCTGTAGCCACTAACAGTTGGACAAAATGCAGCGTGAGAAACACCACTCTGTCTCATTTAAAGATTAGCTTCCCCTTGTCCTCCCATGGTAGTAATATGTTCTGCTGCCACGTTGGGGAATTGTCAGGGCTATGCTTTGTTCTAGTTAAGGTGTTTTCCCCCATTCCTTGGATGGAGCCATCTGCTTCTGCCAGTCTCCATATGCAATGGCTACACAGCAATCATCCATGAGTCTGTGTGGAGTCCAACACGTTCCAATGGCCGTGGTTGAAACTTCCTGCCTGAAAGGGTTTGGTTCTGATGGACCAGTTCAAATGTGTTCAAGTGGTAACTAAAGGATAGGAAGCTGTTTCCCCACTTTCAGCTGGTGTCATGAAATAAAAATTATCTGAACTTCATTTTTTTTTTCAGTAGATGGTGATCAGCACAGAGACCCACAACTACTCAAGGCACAGGAATGTAGAATGTTCAGCCCTAAATGGGGCATCAATAGCAAACCTTCCTCACCCCAAGGGTCAAGTGTCATTGTGGTAGTGGTATCCAGAGTTGGTGGGTAACTACAGGGAAACTCTTTTCTGGACACAATAGGGTATGTGCACATGTGAACTCACAGCAGTCGAGGCAATATGGACCAACCCTGTACAGACTCAGGCCAAACCAAGTCCCTGCATGGTGACAGGAGATCAGCACAGTGTCCCACCCCTCACTAAGGGACTTTGGCAGTTGGTAGATTCTGGGAAGGAGAGTTACTACTTTTTAAGAGTTTGGCCCTAAGGTCAGTCAGGCTCCAGTGGAAGGCCATCCATGCAAGTGCAGACAGTACAAATTATAATTGATAGTTGTTATGGAAAGGGCCATTCATCTAGTAGTAGTTGTGGAATGGTGACAATAATCAAATGCATTGTATGAAATTCTCGAAGAACTAATTAAAATGAGAACCAAAATTGATTTTCTTTCAGATCCAGGCACATGAATGAGGTATAGTTAACAGCAGAGCCTGGGGCAGATCAGCCAGTGTGCAAGCTTTTCTATGAGCATAGACATATGTTTAAAGCACAGACTTTTAGATTATACAGTGCAGTCTAGGAGAATGGGAGATGTTGTTATGGACTCTGTGGCTAGAATTATTATTATCATCATTATTACTAGAAACAAAGTATAGTCATAGTAAATGTGAAATACTCTAGTTCATAGAATGATGCTCAATAAATGTTGCATTTTAAACTGCCACCATTTATCCAGTGTTGCATTTGCTTCATGAAGTTGCATCCTTTTCTGCTAGGATTCCTCCTTCATCTTCTTGAACTTTGTCACTCTCATTTGTTTATTTGTTTGGTTAGTCTAGGCATGCACGCGATTCCTGCTTGAAATGATGGAGTCTCTGATAACAAGTACCTTCTCTGAATTCATTTTCATATTTCCCAACACTGCCTCCCCACCCTGCCACATTCATTAGCAGGAGCAAAATAAGCATAGTAGACCAGCTTCCAAGATAAGGTCTCCTCCGTGATCTATTCACTGGCTGGTGTAGCTTGTCCAGTGCATTGTTCTCTTTGACTTAGTTGATGTATTGTGAATCTTTACCTGATATTCTATGTAAGCAATTCATGTGTTGGAGTGATAGAAAACTGGCCAGATTGGCAGAAACTAAGGATTAATTTACAGATTTGTAGTCTAAGGTAGGTATCATAATCAAGAAAAGATTACTTAATAGACCTAATTGGGATTAAGAGCTGAGACTCTTTCACCTGGACCATCTTTAAGTTTTGTGGTATCTTTCTCCTCCTCCTCCTCCTCCTCCTCCTCCTCCTCCTCCTCCTCCTCCTCCTCCTCCTCCTC
>JADRCC010574783.1:0-11984 GCA_019843855.1 Hylomyscus alleni | reverse complement strand
TTCCTCCTTCTCCTCTTTCTCTTCCTCCTTCTCCTCCTCTTCCTCTTTCTCTTCCTCTTCTTCCTTCTCTTCTTCCTCCACCTCCCCTCTTCCTTATTCTCTTCCTCTTCCTCCTCCTCTTCCTTCTCCTCCTCCTCCTCTTCCTCCTTCTCCTCTTTCTCTTCCTCCTTCTCCTCTTCCTCTTTCTCTTCCTCTTCCTCCTCTTCCTCCTTCTCCTCTTTCTCTTCCTCCTTCTCCTCCTCTTCCTCTTTCTCTTCCTCTTCCTCCTCCTCTTCCTTCTCCTCCTCCTCCTCTTCCTCCTTCTCCTCTTTCTCTTCCTCCTTCTCCTCTTCCTCTTTCTCTTCCTCTTCTTCCTTCTCTTCTTCCTCCACCGCCACTCTTCCTTATTCTCTTCCTCTTCCTCCTCCTCTTCCTTCTCCTCCTCCTCCTCTTCCTCCTTCTTTCTCTTCCTCCTTCTCCTCCTCTTCCTCTCTTTTCCTCTTCTTCCTTCTCTCCTTCCTCCACCTCCACTCTTCCTTATTCTCCTCCTCTCTTCCTCCTCTTCTTCTTCCCCCCTCTCTGATTATTTCTAGATTTTTCCCTTTAATCATAAGCAAGTTTTATGTCCTGAAGTCCAGACCTTTGTCTAGCTCTCTCAGTCATTCCAGTGGAAGAAAGGCCCTTTTCTCTTAATGTATGTATTAGACTTGATGCTGATTATTTCTCATGCCATGATATCATATGTCCACTTTCAGCTAGCCAGTAAGATCTCTCAACTTAAGGCAGGCCTGGATCACACATTGACCCAATCCAGGGAGAGGAGAATTGAACTCAAATGGTGAAACTAGATGTAGGGTCCCCAGAGCAGTAGGGGTTTCACAAAACAGAAAAAAAAATGGGCATAGGCCCAGAAATAATGAACATTTTATGCTTTTGTGTGTACAAACATGAATTCAGCACTTTCTCCCACTAAATTTTATCACATGTAAGGTTCTATACACATGTATACATATACACATTGTTTCTCTTAACTGTGAAAAAAATAATGAAAAAAATGAATCAATTGACTCAACAAGATAGAACTTAATTGATTTCCTCAGGAGATTCTGGACAATGCCATAGCTACCTCTTTATATTCTCCTGTAATACATAATTACAAACATTGAAATCACCCTCTACTTCTCCAACTTAGGTGTGCTGGGAGCTTAGAGGAAATATTCAAACAATACTCCAGGCTGTTTGCCAGACTCTAAGTTGTTTTGTGTTTGTTCGCTTTGTTGTCTTGTTTTGCCCTCCTTCTCTTCCCTGAGTCTATCAGTCATCTGGTCACCCTTCCTATTTCCATCTTGGGGTTTTGCTTTTTCTCATTGCCTGCGGTAAGGACAGTCTATCTTGCCACCATGTCACTGCTTTACTTTTCTTCTATCCCATTGCTAGTCTTCTGGTTTTGCCTTTACTTGGCGCTTGTAACTTCTTCCCAATTTCTCAATGACCCTCCCTGCCCCCTCCTCAACGATCCTCCCTGCCCCCTCCTCAATGACTCTCTTTGCCCCCTCCTCAATGACCCTCCCTGCCCCCTCCTCAATGACCCTCCCTGCCCCCTCTTCAATGACCCTCCCTGCCCCTTCCTCAATGACCCTCCCTGCCCCCTCCTCAATGATCCTCCCTGCTCCCTCCTCAATGATCCTCCATGCCCCCTCCTCAATGATCCTCCCTGCTCCCTCCTCAATGACCCTCTATGCCCCCTCCTCAATGACCCTCCCTGTCCCCTCCTTAACCACCCTGCAGTGCTGAGGGTCAGACCCTTCTTCAGAAGTCATTTCTAGTTTCATACATCTCACAGGTGACAAAACAGGAGGAGACTAGAACCTTTGCTTCACCTCTTAAGCGGTGTTCTGCCTTGTGATGCGGCACACCATTCCAATTCAGAACACAATGTTGTTCTCTGGCTAGGACAGTAAGTCAGTATGTGGCGTTCTCAGATAGACTGCGCCTCATTCTTCTGCCCATGTTCTGGACATGTTGCTGTTGTACTCTTTCTGGTCAACATTTGCTGCTCTTCCTCTTTCCTTCTCTTCTCTTCTTGTTCCAATGTCATACTTTTGTCCTTCCATGACTGGCTGCCACTCTTCCACTAAGCTTCCTTTAGTCACCCCAAAACTTGGATCTAAAGTCAGTTTTATATTTTTGTAATCATGTCTAGGCCTGGATAATTTATTTATATAAAAACTGCATTGCATTCATTTGTCTGATTGTGCATGCATGGTCAGCAGGTAATTCATGGGATTTGACTCTTCTTCCACCTTTGATTCCTAGGTTTGAACTAAAGCAGTCAGGCTTCAGGGCATGGGCCTTTTCCTGCTGAGCCAGGTTGTCGACCCAGAGACTAGATAATTTACAATGAACAACAATTCATTGGCTTATAATTCTAGTGGCTTTGAAGTGCAAGACAGAAGAAACTAAAATTTTACAAGGGACTTCTTGGTGCTTCATCCTATGATGGAAGGGAAAGGGACGGAGAAGGAAGGCACGATGAGGAGGCCAGTATCTGAGAGAAGAAGAGCACTGCAGAGCTGGGGTGAATTAACTCACCAATTGATCAGCTCTTTTTTTTCTGGGCTGCTTTAGAATTGAAGCACTTTCTCTTCTCTCCCTACTTGAACTGTGACACATTCTAACTTCAATAATGACTGACTCTGATAACTCATAATTACGATAATGGTCTGTGGGATAGGTCCTTTGCTTCACTCACTTGACCCATCTATAAACACTCATTGGATGAAATTGAATCCATCTTTGTGGCTTTACCCCTATATCATGAAGCTCATAGACTTGTCTGGGTTTTCACATTGTCCACATTCTGTTTCGGAGGCTGCATTGAAGAAAGAGGAGTGTCAGGGAGATGTCTTGTAAGCTACTAGTTAGTCTCATGGTTACAAGCTTCTGGCACTAGAATCCAAGCGAAGGAGCACTTTTTCTCAGAAAACACCTAGAATTAACTTAGATTTTTACTGCTCAGTGAAAGTAATGTGAAAAGACTGCCTACTGTATGATTTTTAACTCTGGAACATCTTGGAAATGCATGACTTTGGATTTGGTAAAAAGATCAATGGTCACTAGAGGCTTGTGGAGACAAAAGATATATATGGAACACAGGTTTATAATAATAATACTGCTTTGTGTCATAATATAGCACTAGGCACTTGTGACTACACATTTGTTCCAATCTGAATATTACATAAGAAAGGAGTAAAGCTTATGCAAAGCATTGGATTTAGCTACTCATACCTGTCAGCATTGATTGATCAATTGTAACTAATGTTTACTTATGTAAGATTTAATAATACTAGGAGTGATAAGAAGGTATGGTGAACTCTGTTTTATCAATGCAAGTAGTAAACTTTAAGTTGAAATCTCCCTGGTGTAAATCTATTAGCTTTTGCAAAGCTATCCTTAATTTTAATAATTGAAATAGTATAAACACATGCTATTTTTATTGTCAATGATGAGTTCTTGCAAATGTTAGCAGCATGTCATTCTGAGGTATACTGAGAGGTCAGAAAAGGATGCAGTATGAGTGTGCTTAAGTTGACTGGAAGCCCAGTGAGCCTGAAATGCCAACACCTCTCTCTGGACACCTGGTTCAAATATGGAATTTGTGATGGAACTTTCGGATCTATACTTATAAGGATCCATGAGGATCATTAAATCTAGGGTAAAGGAGAATTTAGGAGAGGAAGGAACTGAAAAATAAAATCTCTACATGCTCAGTAAGGCTCAGGGGCAGCCTTTTTTGTTGTTGTTGGGTTTTTTTGTTTGTTTGTTTGTTGTTGTTGTTGTTGTTGTTGTTGTTGTGTGTGTGTGTGTGTGTATGTGTTTACAGGTACCATGCATGTGTGTACTTGTATGGAGTTTATGGAGTTTTTAGGTCAACTTTGGTGTCCTTCCTCAGGCATTGACCAGAGAGATACAATCTCTGTGGTATCTAGGAGTCACTGGTGGTACTTGGTGGGCTGGGGAGTGAGCCCTAGGAACCCTCTTGTCACTACCTCCCCAGCTTCAGAATTACATGCATGTACTACCTTCCTTGCATTTTTATGTGGGACTGCGTATCAAACTCAGGTCACAGGACTTGATAGACAAGCACTTTACCTACTTTCTCCAGGCCATTGAAGCCTGGATTCTAGCAGGTTCCTGTGGTGGTTTCAGCAAGAATGGCCCCGATAGACTCATGAGTTTGAATGCTTGGCCCACAGGGAGTGATACTATTAGAAGGTGTGGCCTTGTTGGAGTAGGTGTGGCCTTCTTGGATGAAGTGTGTCACTGTGGGGCAGGCTTTGAGGTCTCATATGCTCAAGCTATGCTCAGTGTGGCTTACAGTTACTTCTGGTGTGGATCAAGATATAGAACTCTCAGCTCCCTCTACCATACCCTTTCCGTCTGCATCCTGCCATGCTTCCTGCTATGACAATAAGGGACTAAACCTCAAAGAACTTAAAAAAAAATGTTTTCCTTTATAAAGTGTTGCTGTGGCCATGTTGTCTCCTCACAGCAATAGAAACGCTAAGACATCCTTCTTCTACCAACCAGTGAGATGACTTCTGTTCTCTATGGCCTCCCCATTCTTGTGCAGACTCCTGATAGACCTCAGCTAGGCCCAGGGTAAATGACTTTCCCAAACTCTCCTGTCTGGCGAAATGTTCACCAGTTTGAACTCTACACCCTGAGAGTGAATTGAGACCCAGTAGATAAATAAGTCTATTTATTTTCATTTTAGTTACTGGTTTCATTTTTTTTTTTTATTACTGTGCATAAACAAGGATTGGAAGCAGAAGTGTGTATGCAGATTTGTTTTTAATCTCCCAATTCCTGGATGCTGGCTGCAATTCCTGAAATCGTTTGGCCCATAGAACCAACTGCCTCTGAGCTTCCAGCAAGAAGAGCAGAGAGAGCAACTGTTGGTTAGAGAGGGCAGCATTGTGGTGGGGGCCAACTTTCAGAGTTAGCATGGCAGCTCTGGTCTTTCTCTTTTTGGCACTGATGGATTGACTCATTGTTTTTGGCAATGCAGCTCTTTCTGCCTGGGGCTGTGGGCAGAAAGCTGTTTGAGTCAGGCACTCTGTACCGTGCCATCTTGGCAATTCTGTGTTTTCAGCAGTTTAGTCAATGCGAGGAGTAAGAGAAATTGTAATTGAGGCTGCTTGTCTATAAATCATGCCACAGAGAGTGAGCACGTCCAAATGTTGGGTCCAATAGAAACGGGTGTCCCTCGCCTGGGGATGGGGGAGAGGTGTTAGAAAATAGTCAAAGGCATCTCTGTGGTTACTGAGCAGTGCAGTAAGGAGGAAATAGAAAACAAACTCGGAGTTTCCTGGCCAAATTATGAAGTCTAGATGGGAGTCAGATGGAAGAGAGGCAAATAGCAAGAAATTATCAAAGCATAGAACTCAGTTGACTAGGGAAGGGAAGGCTCGGAAGCAGAGCAGTCTCCATCCCTTCCCCAACCTCCCATTCCCCAGCCAACTATTTTTATGCTGGTAATTTGTCTCTGTTATGAAAACATTGTCAGCTTAGTATACTCAGTGCAATAATGTTACAAGTCAAAGAGAAACAAACAGACAGACAACAATAGCAAAAACAACAACAACAACAAGAGACAAGACAGAGGAAGGACTCCTCCTCTCCATGGGTGCACACTGCATATGTTAAATGCAGTCAAACAGAATGTAACTCGTGGGCAGGGATCATTTAAGACTCTGTGCTTGAATGACCCCTCAGCTCTTACGGAACTTGTTTCGCACACTGTTCTGCTCTTAGATCTATAGGAATAGTGAGCTGGGATTCCAAGTAGGCTTTGCTGTTCTCTGAGTGGAGAACATCATTAGGAAAAGTGGCTGAGCCAAAGCCGTCAGAGGGGACTTCAGAATTGATCTTCTGAGCCTTCCCATCCATGAAGGACAAAGATTCCTCAAGTTGTGGATGGAAGATGGGGCAGAGAAATGGAGGGACTTGAGTTTTTTGGCTCACCTATAGTTTGTGATTTCTGCTTTGTTTGCTGCTGTGTGGGGGGTGTTTAAAAACTTGAATCTCCATTTATTCTTCTAGAAAGCTACTGGATTTGAGTTTTCACTCCAGACACTGTCTGGGGAGGTACAGGGAAGCTATGTGTGTGAGTGCCTGCGCAACAGCATCTATGTAGGGATTCTTGCGAGCGCAGTTTTCAGACCTAATGTGCAATGGAATGAACCTGTGAGCATGGTGCATAGCATAACACTCTTAGCTATTGCAGGGTCAAGGAACCTTGTTGTGTGGGTGCAACACTTTTACAGTTTTTGTTTGTTATTTTTTTTTTGTTTTTTTGAGACAGGGTTTCTCTGTGTAGTTCTGGCTGTCCTGAAACTCACTCTGTAGACCAGGCTGGCCTCGAACTCAGAGATTTGCCTGCCTCTGCCTCCCAAGTGCCGAGATTAAAGGCGTGCGCCACCACTGCGCCATTTATTAAATGCTCTCTCTGTTTATTTCCCCCTTGGATTTCTAGAAGAAATTCTTTCTCAAATGTTCATCTCTTAACAGCCAGACTGGAGGGACTGGGGGAAAGGAAACTCATTTTTCAGTTTCGTCTCTGTCAGTACTGGGATCAGAGACAAAGGTAGCAACAAACTCATTGGGGAAAAGGTGCCTTCCCTTCAGCAGTGACGTTCCTCAGGAGGGCCATTTGGTTTGCTTGCTCAGACCTTAGGAGAAATGTGTGCTTGTTTGTAGGGGTGATTCCCTTGTGGAATGGCTTTTAACTTTTAGCTTTGCTGGCATCCCTTGAACAGAATAGCTTCTTAGTTTCACTGTAAAAAAAAACCAAAACAAAACAAAAAACAAAACAAAAATCACCCAACCAGGTGTATTCCGAGCAGAGCTCTGCAGGTGGAAGGAGAATCTTTGGGTCCTGGATCTCCCAATACCGGCCGTTCTTTGGGCAAAGGGGCATTTATTTGGCACTTAGTGTGTTGGCGGGAGTTGACTACTCAGGATTCTTCTTTGCCTGCTCGCCAAGGTGATTCTGGGAGTCTCTGAACTACCCGAGTTGAAAGCATTCGTGTTTCCAAATAGAGCACAACTATCTTCCCCAGGTCTAGAAATCAGAGGCTTGTCAAAGATGTGAAACGTTTTTTAATTCCACTCCAGAATTATTTATCTGAAAGCCTTCAGCATTATTTTTGACATTTTTGGGTTTTTGAATTCGTATCAACATTTCTTCCTTTAATAGCTACCTGTGTCTTTGCCCCCACTCCCAAAAGAAAGCGTTCAGATTCGCCTTGGGAACCTGCTTGGTCTTTCTTCCTCAGGACCTGGCAGAGCACACGTGGTAGGTTATTTATAAATACTGGTTGAGACCTGACATTTCTTTGTAATTCCTTTCTATGTAGCATATACATGCATTCAGAAGAATACATTACTGTATGAAACTTTATATCTATCTATCTATTTATTTATTTACTTAAATCTTTGTATGTGCAAGGTGTGTCAGAAAACCCAGAGTGTTCCTCCTTGTCTTTACATTGTATGGAACAGGGTTTTGGTTTTGATGGCTGCTGCACATGCCAGGGTGGCTGGCCCCATCTGTTCTGTGGGGATTCTCCTATCTCTGCCTTGCATCTCCTAGGAACACTGGGATGATAGACGCATGCCTCTGGATCTGTCTACCTTTAGATTCTAGGAAGCATAACTCAGGATCTTCATGCTTGTGCAGCATGTGCTTTATCCACTGAGCTAGCTGCTTAGCCCAATACCTGCAACTCTTAATGCCCACATAGACTCCTTCCATCTCAGAATTGAATTAGAGCAGCAATGCTTCTTTCTGCAGGCTTCAAACCTTCAATTCCTTCTTAGGTTGTCAGTTTCTATCAACTCTATCTTCAACACAACAGACCTTCCTGGTTCAATTTATAAGACATAGCCCAAGTATGACCAGTTCTCTTTTCTTCCTGGACTACTGTGTTAATGAGGTCCAACCCTCCTAAGGTCCCGTGGCTCCTCTGTTTCCCTCACACCTCACAGCTTGTCTGTTATTTGGTCTTTCTTGTGTTTCCTACAGTGTTTCCATCCATCCCTGAGCCTGTCTCAGGCATTCCAGCACATGTTACATCCCCACTTCCAGAATGCATGCAAGCATTGCTGCTTCTGTCCCTGTGAGCACCAAAGTTCCCCTACTTTCTGCTCCAAGAGGGCTATCAGTGGTCTTTGTATTTTTATCCAGATCATACCATCTTCTCCTCACATAGATCTCAGGAGATTTGGCCCTGAAGGATCCTGAGGACAATCACTCTTGATTTTCTCTTAATTTATTTCGGTGTATGTCTCCCGCTAATGAGGCGGGCTGGGCTGACTCCATGGCAGGCTTCAAATTGGCGGTTAAGGAGACTAGACCTAAATCTCTGTTTCCAAGAACTGGACAAGTCTGGGCAAGTCTAGGCCTCAGAAGCTGCCCTGATACCTGGCCTGAGGCAAGCACAATGGATCAGCATAAGTTTTCATACTTCCACAGCAACAATTTCTAGCCCCTCATACCCCAGAAATGGTTCTGGGATGTCCCTAGAGATAGAGCCAATGACTAAGACAGAAGTCACCTACCCCTCCTCAGAATTGCCCTAATGTGCTTTAAGTTGGGCTTTTGAGCTCATGTGGGCATCTCCATGCTTGGATCCCAGCATGCTGCACTTCTGCAGAATTGAATGCACTTTGCTTTCACATACTGTTTGCATCTGGATATCACTCTTTGGAGCATCATGGACCGTTAACATTTGAATCATGCCAGTCTGCAGTATTCCTCGTATGCACCACAGACCTGCCCACTTAGCTCTGTCCTATCACACTTGTCTTCTACCAGATGGCTTTTTTTTTTTTTACTCAGATGCTCACATAACTCCTGTTTCTGTTTAGATATGACCTTTTCAGAGAGGGGTGCCCTAGCCACCTCAACAAGAGTTTCTTTCCCTTAAGCTCTGTGACCTTACTCTGCTTTGGTAGTCATGGCCTTTTCCTGCATGACATTCTATAACCGGTCCTCATTACTCATGGATGCTGTATTTGTCAATTTGATGACTTGCTGAAACATCACTGTAAATCCCTGAAGTCCTGGGCATCCATAGACAGTGAAGAAAATACGGGGCGTCTGATGTCCAGACTTTCCCTACACTTCAGCCAGGGCACAGTGTGCTTCCTTGTCCCAGCCCACTATCCTCACGGCAGTCTATTTGTGCTACATTTTCACATGTTTCTGCTACTGGAAATGTTTTCTTACTTAAAGTGATCCTTAGGTGTAGTGCAGAGGCTGTGTGATGTTCCTAAGCACGTAAGGCCCTGATGTGCTTTGTGGAGAAAATGTGTGTGCTACATAAGCTTTCCTGGAGCCTATAGTACTCTCTGCCACAAATTCAGTGCTTGTGAATCAACAAAGAATATTAAGTAAGACCTCTTTAAGCAGAAACGGGCCTGAAACAAGGTCCTGCATGGATTGTTTGATGAAATGTTGTCTCTAGAGACTCACAGAAGCTTAGCCTGCATTTCCTTTAGAAGCAATACATTTTTATATTACATCAGCACTCATACCACCTTTGCAGAGACTGAGTATCGGGGCTAGCAGAAATCAACTGTGTCCAGATGTCTGGTTATGGCAAAAGAATATACAGTTGCTTGTGGCCCATTTCTCCACTACCATGTAAATTTCATGAAACTAGAGATCAGATCTGTGTCCCAGAAGGGTCAAATGTAGCCAAGAAATTCTTAGGGAAAAGCTACAAAACAACAACTTCCCCTTTGAGGGATTTGGGCATTATGCTAATGAGTCCAGCTGGCCAGCACTCTTTGCCGGAGGGATTACTGGTCTCATCCCCCTCCACGCACATGGCTGAGGGTCTCATCCCCCTCCATGCTGCTCAACAAAGCTCGGAGTGCTTGGATTCAGACACTCCAAGTGACGACTCTTCTGCGAATCCTGTGCAGATGCCATCTTTGAGCACGTAGGCCATGAACACAGAAAACTAGGTTTGAATCTGACTCCATGCTCTGTATGTTAAAATGAATGGCTTGGTCTTCTCCCAAGATTGTTTGTTCCATAAAATGAAGATAATTGGAGGTCTGCTGACCAGGGCTGGGAGGGTTAAGTAAAGACGCTACACTTCACTAGGCTTGCCTGGCGCCATGGCAACACTTCCTGTACATATGTTCTTCATAGCACTATGTACTTTAGGAGCTCAGTCTGGGAAGTAAGGGCAGAGGAATATGAAGCCAAGCCAGGAAGCACTCAGGAGCACTTAACCACTATTTAAGATCATCACCGAAGAACAGTAGCTGGCAAAAGACTCCACTGCAACTAGTGTCCATTTGAATGGCCAGATGATCTTCTTCCCAACTCATCTCTAGATGGAGATGTCTGGCAGTGTTTTAATCAATGTTTTCTTTACAAAAGCAATTCATGGGGCAGTCTGACCACCTTTGCTTTATAGTAATGATATTAAACCTTTCCTCTATATTTCTATCACCTGGGGGCTGGTAGAACACATATGCCTGGGTAGTCTACTCCCAAAGAATCTTGGTTTTAATTTAAATATTAATTTATTTATCTTATGGGTCCAAGGCATCATTGTCACTGGAAACGTCGGGAGACTCTGAGTTTAGAGCCATGGATGAGTCATTCAAGTCTCAAGCAGAAGAACCTCATAGCAGATGCTCTCTTCCTACCCTCACATCTTTTTAGCATCCAGGGATCAAGCACCATTTGGAGATACCAAGCAGATCTTGCCAGGCCTCCAAGCTTACACACAAAGCTGATCACCGTTGCTGTTAGAGGGAAGCCTAATTATCTGTGTAATAAATGAATTGTACTTTCAAGGCATGTAGCCCAGCTGTTGCTCTTGATTTTAGCTGAGGCTGTATTTTTGCTGTCTCTGCATTCTGATGGTGGTAGCTGAACAGAGTGGTTTCAAGTGGAACAGACAGTCTGACTCTTTGATCAAAGCCCTCTGATAGACAGACGTGAAGTAGGTTTCTAGGAGTCAGAGATCTTTAGTTCACAGTCAAATCTTTGGCTCAATGGTTCTCAACCTGTGGATCATGACCCTTTGGGGGTCACATGACCCTTTGGGGGTCACATGACCCTTTCACAGAGGTCATCTAAGACCACCAGAAGGCCTAGATATTTGTATTACAATTCATAACAGTAGTAAACTTACAGTTATGAGATAACAATGAAATAATTTTAAAGTTAGGAGTCACCACAAAATGAGGAACAAACTGTATTAAAGGGTTGCAGCATTAGAAAGGCTGAAAGCCACTACTGTAGTGGGCCCTAAAATCAATGTGTGACCTTCTCATCTCTAAGGACTTCAGCTGGCCCTGTCTACCTGGGATGACATGCGCTTGTTCAGAAATCTCTAAACTTCCTCAGGAATTTTCTAGAACAAGTTCTCTTTATGTAACTCAGCATCTGAGAGTTTAAGTTGCCGGCATCTAAGCTTCAGGTCAGACCCACGAAGTCGGAATTTCTAGATTGTGACTGAGTTACACGGAGTTATGAAGTACCTGGCGTCTTCTGAAGTCCAGGAGCTGCACTTCTCAAGCCAGCCTTTTACCTTTCTCACTTGAGAAAATTTAGGCGTTACAGACTTCTTTCAGTGCTTAAGCAATAGCTCAGTCAGTAAAATACCTACCTTGCAAGTGTACAAACATGGATTTGGTCTCCAGAACAGATGTGAAGAAGATGGCCATGATGGCATGTGCTTATAATCTGAGACCTGGTGAGGTAGAAACCCACGGATGCAGGCCAGTGAGAGACTTTACCTCAATGAAGAAAATTAAGGTGGACAGCATCGGAGATATAGCATTCGAGGTTAACCTTTGGTCTTTACAAGTATATACACACATGTGCATGTACTCCCACATACACATGTGCTCCAGCATGCTCACATAAACAGACACACAGGTATAGAGTCTTACACAGAGATATCACACAC
>JADRCC010574782.1:0-15740 GCA_019843855.1 Hylomyscus alleni | reverse complement strand
GTGTGTGTGTGTGTGTGTGTGTGTGTGTGTGTGTGTGTGTACTGGCTGGTTTTGTGTGTCAACTTGACACAGGCTGGAGTTATCACAGAGAAGGGAGCTTCAGTTGGGGAAGTGCTTCCATGCCAGCTTTGAGGCATTTTCTCAATTAGTGATCAAGGGGGTAGGGCCCCATGTGGATGGTGCCATCCCTGGGCTGGAAGTCTTGGGTTCTATAAGAGAGCAGGCTGAGCAAGCCAGGAGAAGCAAGCCAGTAAGAAACATCACTCCATGGCCTCTGCATCAGCTCCTGCCTCCTGACCTGCTTGAGTTCCAGTCCTGACTTCCTCTGGTGATCAACAGCCATGTGGAAGTGTAAGCTGAATAAATCCTTTCCTCCCCAACTTGCTTCTTGGTCATGATGTTTGTGCAGGAATAGAAACCCTGACTAAGACAGTGTGTGTGTGTGTGTGTGTGTGTGTGTGTGTGTGTGTGTGTGTGTGCATGTTGGGGATACATAACTGCAGATGTCCTTGGATGATTGAGTATAGGTTTACCTGGAGCTAGAGTTATGAGTGCTTGTGAATTATTTGACATGGGTACTGGGAATCAGACTTGGGTTCTTTGCAAAAACCTTACCACACTATTAACTAGTGTGTCACCTCTCCCAACCCTCAAAAGATATTTAAAAAGAAGGCCAGTCTTGAAAAATGAGTAATATCACAAGATAAGAGTAGAAAGAATAAATAAGCAAAAATAGGCAGGTTAAGAGGGCATAGCAGGTTTGGGGTATTTTACTATCTTATATGATTGAAAGAGGGAATATCAGGGTAGGTCTGTGAGTAACATTGGTCACTTTACTTAATATTAGTCACCTTATATGTATAACATGTATCACATATTCTCTGAACTCTGAAGCCTCCTTCCACCTGAGATAGTCAAGAAATCTGAAGGGTGTGTCTAGGAGTGCCATCAGTTCAAAGGACAGCTTGTGCCTGGTGTCTGACAGACATTACTACTGTTACTATCATGCCACAACATTACTCTGGTTCATGTTCCAATTACTCTGGTTCTATTTGAATATTACTCTAATTTTATTTCTCTAATTAGAATTCTATAGAGTTCTGTGTTTATAGGTCCATAATATTATATCCACTTCTGAATTTTAAATATATGTATTTAAATTCAATAGAGTTTTATAGAATTCTAAATCTATTCTATGCAGTTTGTATTCATACTAGCATGGTATTTGTACTAGCATAGATACTCAACTTCTGGTATTCTCACCACAGTAACCAATACATTATTGCTTCTGTTGTGCTTCTGTTGTTCTTCCCACTATTACAACTGAAAGACTGTGCTGTTAGTACAGTTGTATGACCATCACTACCACAGTACTACTAGTATCTCTACTATTATCCCATTAGTTCTATTATTACTTTATGTTTTTCATTTATACTACCTACTACCAGAGATAATATCTAACACCCACTGAGTTTTTGATTCTAGACAAAACTTTATGAATGTAAACCCTTAATCACCTTGTCCAGTAAGATATAGGTTCTCTTATTAATTTTTTTAACCATGTTATGCTTTAGGAAACTGAGCATTAGAGAGATTATGTGACCTGCTTAAAAGACTGAGGCTGTAATTCTGATGCTGCAACTGAAGAATTTATATTTCTCTTAAGGCCCCTGTAGAGATGTATGAGACAAATAAACAGAAGATTGGTTGACTGAATAAAACATGACTCTTTTAGAAGTGTCATTTTGGTAGGAAATCATAAGGAGGTAAATACTGAAGATGAAAATAAGTGTGGTAATATAAATCAGGGTTATCCAAGAGTCTAGTTCTATCTATCTAGAAACCCTTATTTTATTAACCATTATGCACCCAGTTTTAGCTATGAAAGAGGAAAGATAAAGTGGCTTAGTAAAGTTTGTATAGATCAGCATGTTGAGACTACCATGAAGGTGAATAAATGTCTGAGTGCTCATTGCAAATTCCTTTGAGATCTACCAATATGGACTGTCTGCTTACACTTCATTATGGACAGGGAGAGGGAATTACCATTACTCTGTCAGGAGGTCCATGGACTCAACAGTATATCTGTCTCAATTCTCTTAAGGCTCTCTAATATTTTGGATGCATACTGAGAAGCAGTAGCAGCCTGATGTTGCCAGACCATGGAGATGTTAGTAGGTGTGGTGGTTTGATTATGCTTGATTCAGGGAGTGGCGCTAGCCTTGTTGGAGTAGGTGTAGCTTTGCTGGAGGAAGTGTGTCACTATATGTGTGGGCTTTAAGACCCTCCTTCTAACTATGTGGGAGACAGTCTTCTCCTGTTTGCTTTTGGAACAGATGTAGAACTCCCAGCTCCTCCTATACCATGCCTGCATGGATGTTGCCATCCTCCTGCCTTGGTGATAATGGACTTAACCTCTGAACCTGTAAGCTAGTCCCAATCAAATATTGTCCTTATAAGAGTTGCCTTGGTCATTGTGTCTGTTCAGAGCAGTAAATCCCTAAGTCAGTGGGAGTGCATTGACTTTTGCATACTATCTACTTGAAAATTTTTTAGAATCACATCTAAATTTTCAATTATTCCACCACACAGTTATAGGATCTACCAGACAGTAATTTCCTCATTGACTCTCTGACTAGATTTGGAGTTCATGCTTCATTCTGTGATCTTCTGGGCTTTGTCTCAGACTGCTGGAAGATGTTGCTCTCGCAGCTGTTGGAAGCGACCCATTGATGCAGTTGGCAACAGTTGCTCAGCATCTGATCAGAAAGACCAAATGGGGTGAAAAAAAATGGAAATCATGGTTAGTAAGTGACTGACCTCATTCTGTAGGAATTCTTTCTGGAAAGGCAGCAAGAGAAAGTTGTGACAGACAGTAAGTCATCTCTAAGAATGTTTACTGTGGAATTCTAGCAACAAAAAAGGCTCAAGAGACTTCTTGGATGACACACATCTTTGCATAGAGACACCAAAGCAGAGTAATGGAAAACTTCAGCCTAGAGAGAGGTTGTCCACTCCTGTGTTGAGGGCAACTGAAGCAGCAACAGCATTTGAGATACTCACATTGCTAGGATGATGTTTGTAAGATAATTTTCTGAAGCTTGAGATGGCTTTGCTGAAAAGACTAGCCATGAGATACATGAGGGAGGAATTCTTTCTAAGCATGTGACTAGGAATTATTATTTTATAGGGTCTTTCATAGATGGTGAGATTTTCCCAAGCCATCTAAATTTAAGTTACAGCTTGGGTAGAAATTCAACTGTATGTGACTCCAACTCATACACAGTTGTCTCTCTGAAGAACAGGGATATTCCATGTATATACTTCCCTCATCCATTGTATTATCTACTTCTGTGTGTGTAGAATCCTGTTACATGAAGCTTGGAAGACACTTTAAACATCCCGGTGTAGTTAAAGCCTTTGTCGTACAATTTGGAAAGGACCAAGAGAAGGTACATGCAGAGGCTAGTTCCAGAACAGAGCTTGGCTGAAACAAGTTTACAATATTCATAATTAGGTCTGTCACTCTGAGTGGATCAAGTCCATTTTATTGATTAATCTAAAGCAAAGCTGTCCCTCCACTTGAAGAGCTATGGACAACCAATAGCCGCTGAGAGAGGCAGAATGAGTTTTCACTAGGAACAAGCTCCTTGATGGATTATTTAGTCTGTGGTCAGCACTAAATACACGTGCATCTGAGTAACATTGCATGGACTCAATAGTGTTTGTGCCTGAGGGTATGAATAACAAAGAAGAAAAAATCATGAATTTGAGAAGTAGAAATGATATAAGAGAAGTTGGAGCATGGGAGGAAGAAAATGATACAAACACAGTTCTGTTATATAAATTTTCAAAACAAATAAAATTGTTTTTTTTTAAAAATGTAATATATTACAATACAACACTTTCTCTCTTGTTTTCTAGAAGAATCATTCCTATATCTTATGAATCCATCTTTCAATCAACTCTTGATTTCCTGGCTTTTATCTATCAGAATTTTACCTCTATAGCCAGTTCATAGAACAGTGCTGTATGAGGTATGAGGAATGCAAGCATAGATCAGTCCCAGGTTGTGAACTTTCAGAAATCATCTACAAGCTAGAGAGTTTAGTATAAAGTCACATGTCACAGACTCTCAGGAGGTGTAGAAGCAGAGACTAAGTTATCTATCAAAGCCAGAGGACTGACATACACTTCTGAGAAGAAGTAATTAATCTAGCCAATTAGTAGTACCTGCTTTGTGTCAGATTTCCTTTTAGGGATTAAGAGATGTTACACTTGGAAATCAAATGTACTTCTCACTGTATTTGCATTATGGATATTCATAACTAAACAGAATCTTATTCAAAGTAGTAATACTGACAGAGTGTATACTGAGGAAAATTTCTAGAAAGTGGTATGAAGCTGGGTGTTAGGCGCCGGCCAACGTCAGCCACGCAAGCATAGCACGTTGCTCACCTACGCATGTGCTTGACTCATATGTTGCCCATCCCACCGTACCCTCCCCGAAAGGGTGATGTAGTATCAGCAGACATTGTTGAGCCAATGAGGCATCGACACACCCGCACAGGAGAGCTTAAAAGCTGACTGCCCCGTGGGTCGGGGCCCTTCTCTCAATTCAATAAGGGCGCTCCTAATAAAGTGTGATTGAGAAGAATCCTGTTGTTGACGTCCTTCCTGCTGCGGGTGGGGCGACATTACAGCTGGGGATTTATTTTGTGGTGTATGGGTGTGAGAGAGAGGGGGAAGGAGAAATAGAAGAAGAGGAAGAAGACGATGGCAAAGAGGAGGAAGAAGGAGTAGAAGTTCTTGCTGTATTTATTTTGTTCTTCCTGGAACTCACAATCCTACCTTAGACTCCTAAATGCTATGATTTCAGATATGCTCCATATTTGGTTGAGGATTTATTTAGAGTGTCTAAGGGAGCCTACTTTAGGGTATGCCTTCTGATCAGAAAACTAAAGAATGTGGCAAAGAACTTTTCTGATACTGTTCCCTCGGTGGAAAGAATGAATCAATGTCTTAAATCAGAAACCAATGTGTAGAATTTAAATGATTGTAGCATTGGGGCTGAGGAAATGGTTCAACTGTCAGGAGCACTTGATGCTTTTCTAGAAGACCCATGTTTGATTCTTAGAACCTACATGGTGGCACACGGCTATCTGTAACTCTAGTTCTAGAAGATTTAGTGCCCTTTCCTGGCTTCTATGGGCACAGATAATGCACATGCTGTACAGACATACATAGAGGGAATACACCTGCAGAGACAATTACAAATGTATTGAAGTATTTCTGGATAGAGTATTCAAGGGCTTCCAAGGTAATCAATAAAGAAAGAAATGTAAAAGAGACCAGGTCACACATTGTATCTGAGCATTTGGTGTGAAATGGAAGAAAGCTTCCTCATTTTCTCTTTGGTCAGCATCACTGGCAATCCTATGACATGAAAGCCCAGAGGAAAACTCATCTGGGTGCAAACCATTCTGATTACACATCTGGAGATGCTATGATGAGTTATGATGTGTATAGTCCTGGTCTAAAATCAGATTCCATTCAGTCACCTCTACAGACAATGGTGTCCCACTCACCCTTGGCCTCAGCATTCCTACCCTCTCTACCACACGCCCCACATCCGTCATCATCTCTCTGATCCTTCATCATTGTTGCTAATATCCTGTCAAGGCAGGGGTGCATCCAACTCCAAGCAAGGCTGTCTCCATAAATATTTAGACTGAACATAAAATGTGCCAAAGACACAAAGACTGTGTCTAGAAGGAAAGGAGACCTTCCTGTGAGCTTGTCTCTTGAAGCTTGTGTCTGAATTCATGAATACGTATCTTGGAATAAGACATAATTATTTGTTCATCTAAAAGACCCTCACCCAGAAACCTGAGCTTCTTTATGCTGTACCCTGCATGACAATTTCTTCTCACCCCTGTATCTATGTTTCTACATTTTCTTTGAATTTTTGTTTTTTATTTCCCTATTTCTGATCACATACCCAGATCCAGGCTTTATTAAACTTACCCCATCTCATCTCACTTCCTTCACTTGTCACTTCCTTATCATCAGATTTTTCTTGTCTCACCCCTCTCTTATGCTTATGCTCACCGAGGTTAAGCTAGAGCCAATGTTTCTGGTTCTTCCTTTACCAGTTATCCTCACTGAAATGGGCTGTGCTCATTGGTCCTGGCTTAAACTCTGCATTTGTTTGAACCATCATCCTGCTTGAACCACTCTGATCCTTCATTCTCTGCCCCTTACATCTGTAATGTTTTGCAAGCTGCATCTTTACACTGGCCCCTTGAGATCCCCACTGTATTCCTGTCCATGCTTGGATTTGACTTTTCATGACTGCTGATGTTTGTTGTCCTGAGTAGATTCAGTAGCTAGCTCCTGCCTATGAATATCAAATGTTACATCTCAATCAACTCCCACTCCTGGCTGAATAATGAGTTTTAAAGTGATCCTTGTTATATCTTATTTCCATTCCAGTTATGTATGTTGTTTCCTCTTGACCTCATTCCTCCTTCTTGATATTTCCTTAAGAAGGCAGAGAAGCCTTCTTAAAGAAACTCTCTTATTAGTTGCATTATGGGAATTACTTTTGTTTTTAAATGTTTGATGGTGACACAGTTTGATAGGTTTTCCAACCTTGAGAGAATTCCTAAGCTGGAGGAAAGTTTAAATTCTTTCCATCTGCCTGCATAGCATTAAGATTTCAACTCCAGTCCTGGGAGTGAGAGGGATTTTTAACTTCTCCTTTAATCAAATCAGTAGAAAGCTGAAAAGAAGACCAAGTTGACACTCATCCTTTCACTAGCATCATGCCTGTAAGCATCCAGGATTTCTCTCTTCTCTTCTATCAGATAAAGATGCATTGCTTGATTCTAAGGGCTCTCAGTCAACAGTCACCAAGAATATTCAGGTGCCTGCAGAAATAGAAAGTGTGCAAGGCTGTTCAGAGAAAGGTGAAGGGGCACAGACCTTTAAGCTGTTTACAAATATTATATCATCTGTGAGTTAGAGGTGAAGTAAGAGATTCAGAGAGACAATGTGTAATGCCTAAGGTTACTTAAGAAAAAGGAACACAAAAGCAGATGGATTATAATCCTAAAATGTAACATTTATTATGCTCATTCTTAAGAAGAAATAGTAATGGTATCAGAAGGTAAGAATTTCTTCCAGTCCAGGGACAGGCCCAAAGTGGGATCCAGCTTAAGAAGAGGTCCAAAGGCCTGACACTATTACTGAGGCTATGGAGCGCTCACAAAAAGGGACCTATATTGACTGTCCTCTGAAAGGCCAAACAAGCAGCTGAAAGAGTCAGATGCAGATATTTGCACCCAACTAATGGACAGAAGCAGCTGACCCCTACTGAATTAGGGAAGGCAGAAAGAAGCTGAGGAGAAGGGCGATCCTTTAGAAGGACCAGCAGTCTCAATTAATCTGGACCCCCAAGATCTCTCAAACACTGGACCACCAAACAGACAGCATACACCAGCTGATATCAGACCCTCAACACACATACAGTAGAGAACTTCTGGGTCTGTGATCATTCAGAGATGATGCACCTCATGCTCAAGAGACTGGAGGCCCCAGGGAGTTTGTGGGGGATGTGGAGCAGTTGGAGGGTAGATGGAGGGAGTGGGAAATGGAATATGGAGTGTAAAAAATAAATTAATTTAATAATAAAAAAGAATTTTTCCTTCCCTCCTTCCTTCCCCTATTTCCTTATTTTTTGAGACAGAGTCTCATGTAGCACAGGGTATCCTTATTACCTACTATACTGATGAGGAGAACCTTGAACTTTTCTGGTCTTCTAGTATCTACCTTCAGAGTGCTAGCATTAAATGATTGAGCCACCATACTGGGAGCAGTTTGTTTTATGAAGTACTGTGGAGTAAACCCAGAGCTTAGGAAAATACTCTTCTAACTGAACTGAACACCCAATGCCATTGGTATTCTTTAATAACTGTTGAGATTCACTTAAAACAGGATCACATGCGTAAGTCCCATGGTGATATCTAATTCAACATTGTTGTATTGTAAAGCTAAGACTGATCCCCCTGGTTCCTTCATTCTTTTTATCATAGGCAGAAATATTGAAAACGAGCAAACTTTGTTTTAATTGGAAAGACTAAATGCCTATTTTGGAAACCATTACTTGTACTGCTACAGTTGAGACAGCAAAGCACAATTACAATCCTTTTAAAAAATGTTTTCTCCAATAAATCAGTAAGTACTTTATGACCAACCAAGTCCCATGAAAAATGTAATAGCTATTGGTGGGTGGGGTTGTATACGCATCTCTCACTCTACTTGAAGGGATGTAGGCTAGATGTCCCTTCTAAGTCCCACCAGGTTCTGGAGCTTTTTGATCATTTCCTGTGTTCCCACCATCACCCTAACTACCAACATGGAAGCTGTGACTTAGAGGAAAAGCTGCTGAGCTCTTTGATTAGCTGTGAAGAAGTCTTTCATGTTTCTAGGGTCATTAGAATTGCTAAAATCAGGTTATGTTTAGAAATGCAGACTTTCAGACCCAACCCAGGCTTACTGAATAGTACACTCTGGGTGAGCCCAGCCATCTGAGCATTAACAAGCCCACTAGTTGGTTCTGGTGTTACTTAAGCTGTAGAAGCACTAGCTAGCTGGCCCACCCATCTTCTTTGAATAGGCTTATAGGAGAAGCTGGGTTCTGATCTGCTTCCTTCCATGTAGTTGAAATAGAGATATAGATTGGGAAGGATACTCTATTACAAGGTGTTTTTATATACTAATTTCAGGTGTAGCACTATAGTCATGATTTTACAAAAAAATATTGTCTAATGAAACTGACACTTTACTTATTTTTGTTTAAATGTAACTCTAATTTCAACTTTTGTAGTGTTTTCTAACTTTGAGGGTAGAAGGAAAAAGGAATATCATTCATTGGATCCCTTAAAGCCATAACAGTAGTTACTTATTTTTCTTTATGACCATGCTTTTAAGTCCCGAGTGAGTCTGAGAGTAGCCCAATGCATTCCTGTTAGAATTGGTGCCAAGTAAAGTCCAGAAAACCATAAAAACTTAACTGGAAAGTTAGCTGGTTATAGTAAGCTCCGAGTCATGGTCTCAGACACAGCCTAGGTCTCTTATCACTAACTGCAAATTGAAAGAGAAGGAATGCTTATTTGGATCGGTTTTTCTCTGCCCTCGTAGGGAGGGATTCCTACCTCCTGTTTCATCCTGGGAATCAAGGATGAGTCTGTATCAACCTGGTTTCCATAGCCCCCTAGTGAGCACGGCACCTCTCAATGTCACGTCCTGAATTCCTACCCCAGTCCCCAGTTCTTTCATCCAACTTCCTTCACAGGAATTGAAAATGAACTGCAGCTGTTCAGTTTGTCTGTGGCAGACAACAAATTTTTAATCCTCCTGTGAGCTCATCCCAGGGAAAACCGCGTAGTGTGACCAGGAAGTGCTCTTGCGGCAATGTAGAGTCCGCCTCCATTTCCTTTGAGTCACTTTTGGTTCCAGTCTGTGGGACAATTATTTCTCCAAACTAAGTTACTTGATTATTTGCCAGAGACATTTCCTACAAGGTAGCAAACTGACTTTCAGAGTTGAATTTCGACTTACCTAATTTTCATCCACATTATGTCTTTTATAATTTCTCATTTCTATTCTGGGTTGCCAAATCACTTTTTTTTTTCTTTGCAAAATTCCACAGTGGGTACTGGCTTTGATGGCAGGGATCCACCAATTTGCTTCTTTCTTGATTAGCTTTATAGTGCCAGCTCATAGTTTTGTTTGTATGTTTGTTTTGTTTTGCTTTTTCTTTGTGAACATGGCAGCAAATGTGCTCTGCATGTTGTGTGTGTTGGTTTGACAAACCTTCATGGTCCAATGAAGTAGGTACTGTTTCAGTTTCCATTCTTCAGAGACTATGTGCCCCTTCTTTCTTCAGTCAGCATCTGTTATGGTAGGGCTTTAAGCCCAGGTCTGGCTCTCTTAGATCATTTTATACAAGGAAATATGTGTTGACTTCCCGAAGTCCCAGCTTCTGTGTAGGAGAGGGCAGATAAGGGATAAGGACAGTTCAGACATGCAGAAGTCCGTCACAAAAGCCAAGCCAAGCAAATGTTTAATTTAAATTCAATGCCAAGGTGAAGAATGGGAGGCAGCAGGTGATTTTTGGTAAAATTATTTTAGAAGATTACCAGGACTACTCATCTACAAATTATTCTTATGGAGTGTCTTGGGTTTGAAGATATCCAACAGTATGAAATATATGCTAGATCCGGAAGATCTGTGGCTGACCTGAAATTCTACATGACGGATGTTCACATTCACACCCATTTTAAAGCTTAACATGTACACAAATACAGGTCTAATTGAATAGCTACCATATACCCATGAAAATCAAAGATCTGAACTGAGTGTATGCCAGAATCTAGGAAGTATGGTAACAATATAGTAAGCCATTTACAGAAAATAAATGTGGTTTGCTTTATTGATGTGGGCTGACGGGATCTCATTTTTAAGCTCAAAGTGAGGTTTGAGGATGAATGTAGGGAATGACCTATCTCTTAAAGGACAAGGAGGAGTTAGATAATAAAAAGAAGATGGTAAAAGTTGATGTTTCAAAACTAAACAAGCCATTTTTCTTTTTGGGTATTAGTACCAGAAAATCTGACTAATGGTGGGAAATACAAAGGACACTGGATTCATTTGCCAAGTCTGGTCCCAATGCCAAGGTTGCCATCTCGATTTCTTTTTCTTTGTTTATTTGTCTATTTTTTTTTTGATTTGTTAATAACCAGAACCATCTCATGTTAACAGTTGTGGGTTTGCACATCTCATTTGCATTCATGCTCAGATACTGAAGGAAGAGTTAGGTTGCATCATCTGTAGTCCATCTCATCAGAATACCAGGAGTTTCGCTATGGGACAACTAAGTAGATGCTTGATTCTATTTATTCCCTGGACCAAAACATGTGAGTCCTCTTGGTTCCCTCTTGAGCTTCTATACAGAGAATGTGGAAGGGAGAATGGCACAAAGTATGCGTGTTAGTATTAGCCATGTCAGTGAACACCTTCCACGTGAGTGGAAGAATTATACTCTGGGAGAATAAAGAAGTCAGTATTGGTATTTGCTTTCTTTCTTTATTCCTTCCAAGTATATCATGTCATGCTCAAAGAGAGATAACATAAAACATTCACTGAAAGAATAAACAAACCCAGTTTCATGTCAGCAAGCATTTATCTGTTAAACATGACCTCCCTGCTGGAAAAAGTAATGGCACAGATCAAGCTTGAGGTCTGACAGACAGTCAGTAAATAGACTTCCAATATGCTATGGTACATACTACATATAGGTGGCCTTTTTTACAAAAAGAAGAAATCCAAAGAGAGGTGAAAACAGTGAGGGAAACATGTGTCTTCACAGGAGAGAAAGGTAGAGGGGAGAATCTATCTCAGGGAGGTTATTGGGACAGTTTAAACTTAAGCTTGGGTAACAAATGTTCCTTAACTGTCAGTGGGTGACCACAGGTTTATTTCTCCACTGTGCAATTTAGCTCTGCGGTCAGGATGTGACTGTGTCAGCCTGGGAGCCAAGGTGAGTGAAAAGCCTCAGTCTGGAACCTGGGCAGATGGAGCAGAGAACAGACAACCACACAACAAATCCTAGAAATGACTTTGTCTCAGTGTTACATTTCACTTCTGCTCCATCCTTGGTCAGAATAGGTCACATGGCTCTTCCTGAGTGAACCAATAGCTCTTGCAGAGTGTACTCCTCCAGGTGAGAGTCCAGAGATGGACACACAGTCCTGTCATTTACAAAGAGCTAGGGAGGGTTTGACCATCTGTGCTATCTCCTTTCTGCTCTTTCTCCTCTACTCTTCATTTCCCCCTTCTTCCAGTGACCAACCTCCCACATCCCTTGATGTGGGAGAACTGTGGCTGGGATGAGTTCTAAGGGATGCACTGTGGGAGCCAGAGTCTGACTTCATCTCCACCTGGCCCAGGAGGGGAGACTGAGGGAAGAGCTTGGATCCAAACCAAGAACATCTTGGCAGGATGTGGCCTTTCAGGAGGTAAAAAGATGGATTTCTCCAACTGTATCTTTCTTAATTCTGTTTTGGAGAAGAGTTCTACCAGATATGGAAGTGGGTGGTCGGACTTCTAGGAAAGTCTTGCTGTCAGTCAGCATTGGCTCAGCACATAGCAGCTGTTAGGTTCTTGACAGAAATGCATCATTTATTCAGGGGTCAGTGGCAGAATGGACTAAAGACAGGGACAAAAAACAAGAGACCTCACTTGTCAGTGGTAATAAACAAACACAGATGTGCATTTAGCACACAGAGAATCAGCGTGTCTTGGGTATTTGGAGCACTGAGTAAAACGCTATCATAAAATTGATCTTTATCTCTCCTTCAGACACTCCAAGCCCATTGTCTTTCTACTGCCTGGGATGTGTCCGTACACTCATATTCAAAGGTTCCTTTGGCATACAGTTTTGAGACATACTGTTAAATCTTTGTCTAGAGACACTAAGGATTGCACACTGGTTTTCAGTAGAGACATATAGAAAAGATGCCTCACTAAGAGCAAATGATATTTAGCTTCATTCCTAGTCCCCAGATTTTCTTGGTTTCTGAGGTACTCAACTCCTTTGAGCATTAACACCCACCCATTATAAAATAGAATGTTCTCTCAAAGATTTTAAGGAATTTGGTGGAAAATCACATGAGAGCTTCCTTTTATTAAATACCTGCCAGATAGGAAATTTTGGATAAGGTGAGAGCACACAATTAATGAGCTTTAAGTCAGTGAATGATTTTATTATTATTATATTTGCTATGTTTGTGAAAGCTAAAACTGGGTCCAAAAATGTACATCTTATGGATAGGGTACCAATAATTTTTGGTATCAATATTTGAACTGTTCTCAATGATTTCTGTTAATTTTTGGATCATGAAATTGAATTGTCCCATTTTCTAAGTTGCTGATATTTTAAACTTGTATCAAACATGGCAGCTACTCTTTTGTATTATTGCTATTATACATTGTCCAATTTTCAATTTAATATTAACTTCTAGTTCTTGAACATAGGGTCTGAATCTCATGATGTTTTTAAGTCTTTACTTCTTTTCTCCCTTAAGCGATACCTGAGTTCATACTTAGAGAGAGACACATTATTCTTAAGAAGCTTGTGTCTTTGGACCTCATATGGTTCAGGAAACAAAGCAACAAACTGTGAGTCATGAAACAAATCAGCCAGTGAATCAGAGATTCCATTCAAACAAGCCCAGGAGCCTCTATCATCTAAACCCACTCAGAGGCCCAACGAGATCAACACCTTTTGATTATGATTTATTTTTGATATACCATATAAATTATACATAAAGTATAATTTTCCTACTCTTTTCCCTCCATCTAGCCCTTCACATGAACCTCTCATTACTCTCTTTCAAATTCATATATATATATATATATATATATATATATATATATATATATATGAATGTATATATTCACACACATATGCATACATATAACACATTCTTAGACCAAAAATGTTACTTATATGTGCATGATTTCAGGACTGATCACTTGGTATTTGACAACTAACTTGGGGGCTCTTCATTGATGAAGACAATGTCTCCTGACTTCAGCACACCATAGTTGCTTATAGTTCTTTGTCTAGGGCTGAGGCTTGATAAGATTTCCTCCTTTTACATTTGCATGTTTAATTTTGTTGTCTTTGTTTCAGGTCTTGGTTAGGTAGCCATTTGATTTTAGAGAGGCTCTACCTCAAAAGTCATATCAATACCTTTCAAAATCTTTACTGTAGTGACAATAGACTGCCATGTTTTATAAGATATATCATTCAAATTATGAAACATACAAACTCTTGACCTAACTTATTATTTGGTGTTTTTCAACTTCATGTTCTATCAGTTGGAGAAATCAGGGTCACTGGATTCAAAATCTTGAGCATTCGCATATCCAAGATGCCTTTGTTGTGTGGGCTGCTTACCTACAATAAACTTCATAGTTAGGTTCTATGCCCAGTATAGGGGCCCAGGACCAGGAAGAGGGAGATGGTGAGTTGGGGAGCAGGGGTAAGGGGGAGGCAACGGGGTTTTGTTTTTTGTTTTTTGTTTTGGAGGGGAAACCAGGAAAGGTGATATCATTTGAAATGTAAATAAAGAAAATATCTAATAAAAAATAACCTTCATAGTTCTTATCTGTTAAAGGACATGGGTGATGGCTGGTCTTGTGAGGATGCCTGGAAAGAAGTGAAATATAAGTTACTACCAATATAGTTATTGGCAAAGAATGATTTCTCCATAACTCTGTTCTTTTATACCCATCCCATCAGGGTAAAGAGGAGGTAGGGAGATTTTATACGTTGTGTGGATATTATATGTTCTAAAGAGGAGGTAGAGAGATTTTATACATTGTGTGGATATTATACCAACAAGAATGGATGGATTTAGGATCATTGGTTAAAGAAAAAATTTTATATTACCACTAGAAATATTAAAGATCAAGACTTTCATACATAATATTGATGTTTTCTTTTCTGTGGGGCAAGTAAGATCTCCAAATACAGGTAAACTTTAAATTTTAATGACAATAATATTTTATTGTCTACTTTCATCCTCATCAGTTTGGTCAGTTAAGCTTCAGTTAAATCCTGAGCTTCTCTAACTCTTAACTGCTTGTCAGAGTAGTATAGATCCTAGGAAGATAGAAGTTACATCATCTAGACAACCATGGTCATGATCTGCAAACTGTACATTTATAGAATATGGTAAGGACTGGCAACAGACCACTTCATTTACACGCTTTCTTCAGAGTTCAAATGTGTTCTCTGATATTTGCAATCCTCCCTGAAGGAGGATAGTCCATGGTGGGTGGTATGACAGGCTTGGAGTTTGTTGTTCTTGCCACATGTGAATGGAAAAGCTAAGTCACTGGAAAAGAAATAATGGTATCAGACATCGTGAATGTTTTCATATATTCTCATTACACATCATTTCCAGTTAGAAAATGCAGCAAAGTATTTGAGGGTCTTGTTGCTTAACTGTAGTGAGAAGACTTTGTTTCCAGAATAAGTGTCTCAGCCTGATGTGGTGACTAGTGATGTTGCATAAGTCCAATAACTTTTCATGGTCCTGACTTCTCTCACTATGGGGAAATCTGGAGGCCACATGTGAGAATTTGGGGCTGTGTTAGAGCTTAGGCTCTGATGTCTCGGGGAAGTGAGCTGAGAGTATAGCTTTTCTACAGACTGGTGTGTGCCATAGTATACATTACTGAGTCTTCTAAGATCATGGATTCTCTTCTAGTAAACCAGAATGATGGTTGATTCAAATACAAAAAGCCAATGTAAGGACTAAAAGAGATGAGTCACATAAAGTTCTTTAGCCCATTGACTGACACATAGTAAGGGATCCACCTACTCCTGATACCATAGTTGTTAGGAGCAACCATGCATTGACAACCTAGTGTGTTCATTTTCACATTTGAGTATCATTGTAGATTGAGGAGATTTGATTCCAATACTGAGTGTAAAAAGCCACACATAACCTTTACAAGTCACACAACTGAACCAAGAGATGGAATTTAAATCAAGCTTTCAGTTTTTTTCCCCTTTTTGATGCTGAAGTCTACTGATTGTCTTGACATTGAAAGATATTAAATAGATAAGATATTGCTTCCCCCTGTCACTGACTAGCTAA
>JADRCC010574778.1:680-11148 GCA_019843855.1 Hylomyscus alleni | reverse complement strand
GTTATATTTAAATGTATCTGTGTGTGCCCATGTACCACATGAATACAGGAGTGTACAGTTGCCAGAGGAGAGTATCAGACCCCTGAAACTGGAGTCGGAGGCAGTTGTGGGCTGCTTCGTGGGTGCTGAAAACTGAACTCAGATTCTCTGCAAGAGCAATAAGTGCTCTTAACTACGGGGCCACTTCATTTTCATCTTATTTTTTTGAGACAGAATCTCTCATTGAACTTGGAGCTCACAGATTCAACTAGATCAGCTGACCAGGAAGTCACATGAAGCCTCCAATTTCTGCCTGTCCAGTGCTAGATAGCAGGCCTGCTGCTGCACTCGGCATTTACATGGGTTTGGAGACTAGAACTTGGGATCTCATCCTTGTACAATGAACACTTTCTTACTGAGCTATGTTCCTCGTTACTTAGCCTGGCATGTTCTTACTCAGATGAACATTATTTTAATCTTTATGGTAATAAGTGTATTCTTAGTTATAAAGAGTTATTGAAATGAGTATAGCAAATAAACCTTTTCCAAGTTTATTAATGATAAAAATATGTATTCTGCCAAAACACAATTTTATATTACCTTTGTAATAAGTACTGTGTTTAATAATTTTATTTAAAAAACCACACAATCCATAGATACACAATCTAGTAACAAGTACTCCAACCACTCAGGTTTAGGTGATGTTTGATTCTCAGGTAGAACATGAGAAAGCGCAGAGGCTAGGAATAGCATTTCCGGACATTCTTCTCTTCACAGCACTCTGATAAATGTAAAGATAACCTGAAGCTCAAAAGGAAAGGATGTCCATAAATATCTCACAGCAATTTCAATGTGATGATATATGCGCTCACATAAATAAAATTCAGAAAGCAAAATTCACTTTGTAATGCATTATTAAATAGAGACATTCATCGGCAGGTGGTTTTACAAGCTTTTTTAAGTGTATGTAAAAGATCAACTTTTAAAACAGCGGTTCAGTAAGATATCGCTTTTAGCATAAAATTAAATCAAATATATACAATACAAGTATGATCACTACGGATCTCAGGCACTTTCTTTCAAAAGACATTAACTCTCTGATGAGTCAAGAGAGCTCCCTTCCCTTTAGTGAAAACTGCATAGTATTTGTGACATTTTCTAAGCAATTTGATACAAATCTAGATCGAAAAGGTTTCCTCCTTTTAGGTGGCAATGGAGTGTGCTTGCTTGCAAAGGCAAATGGTCCTAAGGATGGTGGCTGATGGTCTCTCTGTGCCACTAGGGCAACAGATTTAGAACCACTTGTCTTCATTTTTACATCTCATTCATTAGCATGCAAAAAGTTGTGTGCCGAGCGATGGAGCACTCAAGAGCTGCCTGTCTGGCTTTATTTAGGGACGAGTATTCCTGGTCTGTGTCTTCTCACATAAAATTTTCATAGAGTGGGGAGAAAGGCTAGTCATCAGGGCAAAGCCTCCAAGACACATATCCAGGTGCCTCCTGGACCATCTTGTCCCAATAACGCTAAGTACAGATGCGCTGCCATACAGGCAAGCATGGGGTGGTGGCTCTCCTGAAGGCATCAGCCTGGGGGGTTTGTGAACTTGTCAAAGACTGGGTGAAATGACAAGAACACAGACCCTAGAGCAGCCAATTTGAAATGTGCTTTTTCCTCAACACTTGACCTCTGGTGGGTGTTCTCACCTGGCTCCTTTCCTGGGATTTACATGGCCAATGAAAATGTGTAGCATACTTGCATAGCCGTGCGTGATTTCGTGGGACAGAGAAATGTCTGCACCCCACCATGTGAGACCTTCATTTGGACAAGTACCCTAAGCATCCACGCTGGCTATTCTTAGCTTAGCCATTCCCTCCTTCATCCTCACATCTGGTCAGCTGCCATGAATGCTATTCAGCTTGCCTCGGTTTCCCCACATGCCTTTCCTTTCCACCATAATGTCTTCATAGTATCACAGGAAACATACTGGAGGTCTCTGGAGGATGGAATGCCTACTTGGGGGCCCCTGGGGTGTGGTGTGTGTATGTGTGTGTGTGTGTGTGTGAGTTTAATTGGCCAAGTGACACTGAGGCATTTTGGAAAATGAAAAGACGTTATTGACTGATGAAGTAGTAAGAAAAGAGTCAAGTAGGCAGGCCACTTGAGGTTGGAGTTGAGGGTCAGAATGAGCTGACATACCCAGGCTCATCTGGATGAGCTAGGCTCATCTGTTGCAGGTGAGGAACAGGATGGCTGCGTGGCTGCATACTTGCTCTCGCATGGCTACTGTGTGAATTATCTGCTCTGCTATGGGCAAGCTCACCAAAGGTGATCCATGACCTTTTCTGCCCTTCTGAAAGTCGATCTATAGGAATGGGGAAAATGTTCAACCAATAGTTGCTGAGTTCACCCCATGAACAGGGCCTTTCAAATGGGAAACTGAAATATTTTAGTAAGGATGTAAACAACTGTTTATTTACTAAACAGTGACAGCCTACACTTACTAAATGGTGGTTAACTTCACTTCCAAACAACTACTGCTCATATATATTAAATCCACTAGAGCCCCAAGTAAAGTTGTCTAATTGTAGCCGTATGTTTACAATGACATGTATCTATAGCTGGATCCACTTCAGCCAAGGACTGCTGAACGACTACGGTGTGTTATCACTGTATCTATCTACTTGGGTTATAGAATTGATGTTCTGAGTCATACATTTTTAACGAGACTTACAACATCTGGGGATAAAGCTAAAAGTGAAAATCCATGAGATTCCCACACCTTTGGTAGGTGCTCCAAGCTTGTCAGTTATGGGATAAAGACAGATGCAAACTTTAGTTTCATCACTTCAAATTTCATATTTCATTTTTTAATTTCTCAGCACACTTTGCTGTAGTTTGAGTGTGACTTACACCCAGACTCACCCCACAAACAACCACCAAAAAAAAAAGCCCTCCACCGTCAGCAAAAACCCCAAAAAACAACCAAGCAAACAAACAAAAAACAAAAAAAAAACTCCAAAACTAAAAATCAAACAAAACAAAAAAATGTCCAAATTCATGTTGAAATTTAATCCCTATCCTGAGGCACGAAGGAGCAGTCTCTCAAACATTCCTGTCTCTGTCTTGTGATAGTCACCTCGGGACTCTAATATCAAGAAGGTCACCATCTAATGCAGTCCTTCAACCTTGGACCAGACCCAGAAATCATGATGAGCCTCATTTCTTTAGATCTTGCTTAGTCTATGATACTGTACTATCAGAAACAGACTAAGACAATCATACAGCTCATATAGTATATGAACTCTGGTCTGGACTCACCATGAGGATTCTACCCTGGAAAGAGCCAGTTCTTAGATGCACCGTCACTAGGCGGTGCGTTACCTTATAGTTGCTAGAGATGGGGGGGCAGGTCAGTGTACCATGAGCTGTGCATTAACGACACAAATATCAGAACAGTAGCACCATACATATCTGAAGGTAGACCCAAAGGCCACCGAGATGTACAGCTGTTGGAGAATCTCATCAAGCCACTTCAGAATCTCATTCAGGAAAAAAAAAAAAATAGAGAGAGATGTAAATTTAGAAGAAAGAAATACATGGATGGCGGTAAGAACTGATGAGTCAGGGGAAAAGCGAGACCGTGGCATCTGCAGCCACTCAGGATCACCGTGAGGGAGGGAGTGTAGGTGTAAGTGGGGCTTAAGTACATCACACTTGTAATTTATAAATAACAGTGATCCAGTTACAGCTCATGATCCTTTCATCAGAGGAGGAATTACTAATTAGTGTAAAGTTTCCTTTATCTTTGAAGGTAAATAAGAACAGATTTCAGACACGGTTTAATCATCCATGGTTCGTATTTTCAAGCCTCCATAAAGTAACCTCTTAATGTTCAAGATTCTGATATGAGTTATTTTTTAAAGTCAGATACATGAGAAATGTACCTATCTCAAGTTTAGTTTTCATATAAATTTTAATGAACATTATACAAAACTGTCCTATTAAGCTCCCTCCCCCCCCCTAGATTTGTGGCAGGGGCACAATATCAATTTATAATATGAAATATTTCAAATATTTATTGAAAAAGAAAAGACATGTTGGACTTATTTTTAGAAACTTGGCTTGAAATTTAACTCTGTCTTCCATTCATCACTAAGTTGAAACGTTCTGCGGAACATTTCATTATGATTGCCATATTTCATTTTAGTGTGTCCCACACAACAGGAGAGCCATCAAATTTCCCACCTAGCCCAGCTGCAACAGCCGAGTCTAGTGCTCCATCTAGTGGCTGTACGAATCACTGACACCTGCGAGTTAAAAACAGCATTGAAATTGCTATGGGGCTTTGTGATTCTCCTCAACCTTCCTAATGCAGCGGCCCTTTAATACAGTTAGTTTCTCATGTTGTGGTGACACTCAGCCATAAAATTACTTCTGTTGCTATTTCATTAACTGTAATTTTGCTAATGGTATGAATCATATTGTCGATATAAATGTTTTTAATGATCTTAGTTGACCCCCGTGAAAGGGTACTCCGAGCCCCAAAGGGGTTGCGACCCATAGATTGAGAACCACTGCTTTACAGTATGGTGAGCATTCTAAATTTTCTCTTAAAATGCACACTTCGATAATTTAATATACCTGTATTATCTTTATATGAAGAAAATCAACAGTAGGTTTTCATTGTACAAATAAGACTCTATTAACTTAAATCTTCTACATTTTCGTTTAAATACACAGCACACCTCATCGTGTGGAAGAAATATATAATGTAGAGGAGAGGAAAAATAGGCCTGCTGGCAAAATTGTGATGACTCTCGAGCTCCATTTTCTCCGTTGTAATGTCCCTTTAACAGTGTAGCCTCAGCAGGCACTGTGATAATGACAACATTTCAAAATACTTGCTCACATATTCCTGCCATTACCTAAGCTTCAGAATAGAGTTGATTATTCTTAAATTTAAATTCTTTAAATGTGCACTCCTAAGCTCTTAACTGTGTATCCACTGCCAATATCTAAAAAAGATCTCTTTCCTGTATTCCTATAAATGTTTACAATGTTGCATCCTAAGGAAATACACAAGTGATCAGACACTACTAACTGCAGAAAGTTAAAGCATGAACAGGATAATTACTGTGTCCTTCTTAAGGAAAGTTTCTCATTGTAGCCTGCTCCCTTCCCATAGCGTGCGTGGATTTCGTAAGTATCTGTTATAATCCCAAACTCCACATTAAGTATTATTGGTCACACATAAGGATCTTACTCAACATGCCTGAAGCAAAGGTAAGGCTAAGAAGCTGTTTATTAAAAGCAGGCAAGTCAGCCTGAATTTCTATAGAACCAGTGTTGATTACATTTTACTCACTATGTTATGAAATCTTGTGTATAATTATAAATTATAAGCTAGCCCAGGATCATTTGACACCAGTTACAACAAGTTATCCAAAATTTACTCTTTCTTTCTATTTGACAATAATGTCACTTGACTGTCATTTCAAGAGGCTAGGCTTGCACAGACTAGAGTGGTCCCTTGGTATCAGAGAACTGGTTCTAGCCCCATCCCCATTCCCTGTAGAAAAAAAAAAAACCCACAGATACTCGAGGTAAGACAGAAACCAGTGAAATATTTGCATTTAACCTCCGCACTTCTTCTTGTACACCCCAGATAAGATCTGGCTGTTTCCAGTATCTGATACAATGCAAATGCTTCCCACAGCTGCTATGCATACTGCCAAGGGATGCTGACAAGAAAAAGTTCACAGATGTTAAGGTAAATCCAAGACTAGCGGAATCCACAGGAGCAGTCGCTTTGGAGACTGGGGGTTGGCTCTAAGTGATTCCCTGGTAAGGGGATGAATAGATTTGATACATTTTGGGTTTTGAGCAGGAGTTTAGCAAGTATATATTGCTGCAGACTAGAGGTAGCATATTTAAGAGAAGGGCCTGCCATAAGGAGGTCCCTAGGATTACAACTCAGGGCATTTTCTTTGCATGTATCATGTTCAATCTGCTCATCAACTGACTGGCAAAGATAGAAAACACGAAGGAGAGATGATGATGATGATGATGATGATGATGATGATGATGATGATGATGTGTGTGTGTGTGTGTGTGTGTGTGTGTGTGTGTGTGCGTGTGTATTATTCAGATTCTTTTGCCAGACTGATTTCAACACAATATAATAAGTCACTACAGTGGGCTTGTAATATGTAGTTTTTGGAAAAAGTACATATAAATCGCCAGGCTGCCAACATTACAGCAACATTTTTCTGGGTCCCCAGAAGTTGCCTCAATCTTACTCCCAAGGGAAGTCATCATTTCAGGGATAGCTCAAACACTACAAGTTTAGGTCTAAAAATTAATCAGTTTCTATTTACTGCAATGGATAAACTAGATCTAGCTGGCAGCATTCCTTGATCTAGGTTCTCCCGATGGAGTTAACTTCCAGAAGACTTAAATGTCTTTTGTAAACATTAAGAGACTTCCATGAATATCTCTTCCCTCAGTGTACAGGGGACACAAACTTGATAAAGACAGCATAATGAGACAAGTGTGAAAGCACCTAGAAAGACACAACTGTCAAAACTGGGAGTGTCTACCTTGGATATCGGGAGGTGCTTGGCCATTGGGCCCAGTGACTGCCAGTCAGTGTCAGAAAAAGTGTGATCGTTTAAGGGATCCCCATCCATCTGGAAGCCCAAAACGGCACCATAAGAGTCATTTATTAAGAGGACAGGACTCTGTCTTCAACTTCCACCCAATGTCTTCCTGCTCAACAAGGTGCTGGTGGACATTTATAAGGAGAGGTGGAGAACCTAGTGTAGGGGTGTACTAGCTGGTTTTGTGTGTCAACTTGACACAGGCTGGAGTTAGCACAGAGAAGGGAGCTTCAGTTGGGGAGATGCCTCCATGAGGTCCAGCTGGGGGGCGTTTTCTCAATTAGTGAACAAGGGGGTAGGGCCCCTTGTGGGTGGTGCCATCCCTGGGCTGGAAGTCTTGAGTTCTATAAGAGAGCAGGCTGAGCAAGCCAGGGGAAGCAAGCCAGTAAGGAACATCCCTCCATGGCCTCTGCATCAGCTCCTGCTTCCTGACCTGCTTGAGTTCCAGTCTCGACTTCCTCTAGTGAACAGCAATGTGGAAGCATAAGCTGAATAAACCCATTCCTCCTCAACTTGCTTCTTGATCATGATATCTGTGCAGGAATAGAAACCCTGACTAAGACAAGGGGCAACAGAAATAAAGCCAAACAGCTGCAGCTGCCAGGCCACTGTGCAGATTGAACAAAACAAAGGATGCACAAGTGTGTGGAAAACAGCAGAGTAGTGACTTGCTCCTATGAGAGGTTGACAAGCAAGGGCTCCCTCTAATTAGAAAACATACTCTGTCTTGTGACGTATAAGGCCACTGTGATCTTCAAAGTCTATGAGTTCATCTTACTAATAACTCAAGCTTACTAATTCAGCTTCAGCAGTCCATGGTTTATGCTGCTTTGAATCATGGTGAATAACTGACGTCTCTTTAACTCGCTTAGTATATGCTAAAACTTGTAAGATGAAATCCACTAGTCCTGGGGAAATATGTTCTTTAATCACACCCGGTTTAAAACCCTCCTCTAACCCAATCATAAAAGAACACACATGGTATCCACTCACTGATAGATATTAGCTCAGAAGCTCGGAATATCCAACATACAATTCACAGACCACATGAAGTTCAAGAAGAAGGAAGTCCATACTGTGGATACTTCTATCCTTCTTAGAATGGGGAACAAAATACCCATGGGAGGAGAAACAGAGACAAAGTGTGGAGCAGAGCCTGAAGGAAGGGCCATCCAGAGACTGCTCCACCTGGTGATTCATCCCATATACAGTTACCAACTCCAGACACTATTGTGGATGCCAAGAAGCGCTTAGTGACAGGAGCCTGATGTAGTGGTCTTCTGAGAGGCTCTGCCCAGAACCTGACAAATAGTGAGGTGAATACTTGTAACCAACCATGAGATTGAGCACGTGTTCCGCAATGGAAGATTTAAGAAAGGACTGAAGGAACTGAAGGGGTTTGCAGTTCCATAGGAGGAACAACAATAGGAACCAACCAGAACCCCCAGAGCTCCCAGGAACTAAACCACCAACCAAAGAGTACACATGGAGAAACCCATGGCTCCCTCCACATATGTAGCAGAGCATGGCCTTGTCGAGCATCAATGGGAAGAGAGGCTCTTGGTCCTGTGAAAACTCGAGGCCCCAGTGTAGGGGAATGCCAGGATCAGGAAGCAGAAGTGTGGGGATGGGTGGGGGAACACCCTCATAGAAGGAGGGGGAAAGGGGTTAGGATAGGGAGTTTTCAGAAGGGAAACCAGGAATAGGGATAACATTTGAAATGTAAATAAAGAAAATATCTAATAAAAAAAAGAATGGCAATATCAATAGAAAAAAAAACCCTCCTCTCTTTTGCTATGTATCACTCGGATGAATAGAATGGGGGTGTGTCTGTGTGAAAATGGGGTTAATACGTATTTCAGAAAAGCTCAAGGAGAATAGGAATAGCTCAACATATGGTGATTCACAGAAGACAGTTTGTGTGTGTGTGTGTGTGTGTGTGTGTGTGTGTGTACAGAAATTTCCCCATAACAATTAGGGCATGAACTCACCACACTTCCTGCCTGTGGTCTTTTGTGTCTTCATGCTCACTTTATTTGTCTTAATAACTAAGAATGTGATTTAAAAACAGTCCCGTGGGCTGAGAATGGACCTTGCTGGCCCATCTATTGTAGCATGTGCACTGCTGTGGATTCGATTCCCAGAACCATAGTAAATCAATATGCCACAAAATTAAAAGTAGTGCCTAAGAAAGATGGGAACTTCTCCTGAGGAAGTACATAATCAAAAGGGGAAGGAAGAACACAGAATTAAGCAGAACACGGGGAAAAGATTGGAAGCAGAGGAGAAACTCAAAGGAGCGACCAGAAATCGTAGACCAGCTAACAAAAACTCCAGTTCCAGGCTGGGGATACGGGTCAGGAGGGTCCAAGCGACCCCTAAAACAGTACAGGCCACTGATTTTTCCTGTATCATTAGAGTTGCCCTGCTCGGGACATGCCACTTCTCCCAGAAGTCATAGACTGCCAAATATAAACTCCAGAGCCAGGTGTGGGATATTTCTCCCTGACTTTGTTGAACACCCCCAAACAATAAAAGCTATAGGTCTTGGTTACCCAACAGTACTTGATTGTAAGACCCCATTGCTAAAATCATCATATACTTTGACCATAGGGTATGCAGAAACTAACTGGGTACTGACCAGAACACTTACTTCCTGTTGGCTAGCTCTGCTAATACTGGAAGGTGCTGTGCAGGCTGCTGGGGTGGGGTGGGGTGGAGTTGTCAATAGTCTTACTCAGTTGTGAAGCCTGTGAGCTACAATAATGACCAGCACGACAAAATATGCTTATGAGTGCAACTGTGGAGCGGCTCCAATTAAACTCATGAATTTATAGCATGTTGCACCTATTTGTAAGCCCCTGTAGATAGCATGTGTGATTAATGCTTCTGGCCCATGACTTTGCAGTAACATGGGCTCAAGAAATGGCAAAGATGATCAGTTTAAATGATTTTACAATTTAATCTGGGAAGTGGTTTGCCTTGAGTGACTATTTTGATATGAGGGAGAACACGTTTTACACACTCACACAGGAATCTATTATGCTTGAAGTTTCCCATGAGAGAACCTTGCTGGAGTCTGGTCTGTGTCAACGACGGGTACTTGACAGGACTTGCTGGTGTGTGGCCTGCTTCTGCAGGGAGGCTAGGATTGTCTCCCTGTTTCATCTGCTCCTTTGAATGTCACTGAATTCAGTCACCAGCCACTTAGTAGGGAAGGCTGGGTGGTGGTGGGTCTTCTTTTATCTTTTGTTCCTTGCCAGTAGCTCCCATTGAGTGCACCCAGAAAGAGCCAAGGGGATGCCAGCTTAGGGCCACACAGCACAAAAAACACATTGTGGTCAATGGCTAACAATGACAATCAGTGCTTTCTGGATGAGTGGGCATAGGTACGGAAGGATGGATAGTTGAGTTGTGGCAAAATTGTGAATTACTTGTGGAATCAATTTCTATTCCCCTCTCTATGTGACAACAACTACCAAGGAAAATCACACAGGGTTTTATGGAACTGGTTTTAAAAAGAACTTCAGTGCTTCTTTGTACATGTACATATATATGTATACATATATATACATATATACATATATATGTACATTTTGAGTTTTAAGTTTATTTCTCTGCTACTTAAGAAAAAGAGTTGCTGGGCGGTGGTGTCGCACGCCTTTAATCCCAGCACTTGGGAGGCAGAGGCAGGCGGATTTCTGAGTTAGAGGCCAGCCTGGGCTACAGAGTGAGTTCCAGGATAGCCAGGGCTACACAGAGAAACCCTGTGTTGAAAAACCAAAAAAAAAAAAAAGAAAAAAAAAAAAAGAAAAAAGAAAAAGAGTTG
>JADRCC010574777.1:0-23108 GCA_019843855.1 Hylomyscus alleni | reverse complement strand
GAAGGCTTGAGAGAAGATCCAGAAAACGCCATTGACCCCGGTGATCTCCACAATGAGTGACAGCTGCAGCAGCCACTGCCTCAGAACCCATTCTCTAAGATCAGGTATATGTGGCACCTGTTCCCATTCACCTGCCGATGTCCTTGTCAAACATCAACAGTATCCGTTCATCATTTCTCACCAACATACTCAAAAGCAGCAAACATTGACATGAAACAAACAGGATCATGGCATGGCAGGGTGCAGTGAGAGGCCTAAGGCTAGTGAGATAGGGAGTGAGCACTGGTTACTGGCAGCTGGCTGCATACTCTGAGGTTTGTGTAGGGAGCGTGTGTTATAACTTTTCTCCTCACTGTCATACCCAGAGCCCTTCTCTCCTTCCTCAGGTGTGAATCCTTAGACTGAGGCGCCTATGGAGTCTTTCATTTGAAAAACATCTCTCAATCTGAACACCCTATCTTCCCTCTCTACAGTCTTTAGCCTGCTCTGCTCAAAATAATGGTTGAAGTGGTATAGAGATGTACTCTTTACTATGGGGGTTTAGGTTCTTCAGAATGTCCAGAAGGTGCTGTTCGTTTTCTGTCACTGAAATAGAATTACACAGTGGGAATGAATCAAAGCAACATATACCAAGGTTTCAGCAAAGCCGCTTACTTTCCTAGAGACTCTAAGAGATGTTCTCATATGGTCCCATCTTCTAGAGACTGCACACACACTAGCTCCTAGTCATTTCCTATCTACAGAGCCAACAAATCAAACCTTTCTCACATTTCACATTGTATGACTAAGACCCCAACTCTTATCACTCCCCTGTCTCCCTCCTCACTCTAGAGAGAGCTGTGACTGCATTGGTCCACCTCGGTCGTCTCCCAGTGATCTCCTTGTTTAATCTACAGTTGGTCCAGGCACAGGAGGGACTCTTGTTTTTCCTCTTTTGCCAATGGCTTTAGGTGAGAGAAGCTGCAAGCTCAGTATGCCAAAATCTTTGGGGGGCCACAACCCTGCTTCCTACAGGTAGGACAGTAGCCTTAGGCACTCGGACCCCCTGAAACAGTCAGCCACCTGCTTCTGCAGACAGTTTTACAGGACACGGCCACACATCTGTGCCTTACTTGTGGGACGTTCACACTAACACTGCAGCTGAGAATGTGCAAGAGACCAACAGCTACCCCAAGAGCCTAAAATTGAAGGTCCCCAAACCTCTCCTTTGTGGTACTCTACATACCTCTGGTTCTGACTTTAACTCTTTTCAACATCGCACCATAGAAATGATTTCTTCATGTTTGCTTTAGTTCACAACTTCTCCTGACCCCCCACTTTTGTAAATCCCAGCAGAACTCCACCCCCCTCTCCAGCTATTCTATCACCATCCTCAGTTGCCCCAAGACTATTCAACCCTCGTGACAACTCTAAGCACCACTAAGTGTCCATTTCTAGTCCTTGCCACACATACAGAACACTGCCAATGCACATCCTCCTCCAGGAAACATCCCTCAACCATCCCACTTAAGGAAAGCAATCAGTCCTTCTGCAAGGGTCTCTAGGGACTACAAATACCTCAGTGGTAGTAACTGCCACGTTCACTTTTAGTGTATGGAAGCCTGGAGAGAGAAACTGGTTTCTTCTGTTCTGTAGACAGAATGGATTTACTTTCGGCGCATGTTAGGTCTCTTCTTTGGGTCTGGGTATTACCATCTGTATTAGTCAGGGTTTCTATTCCTGTACAAACATCACGACCATGAAGCAAGTTGGGGAGGAAAGGGTTTATTCAGCTTACTTCCACATGGCTGTTGACTACCAGAGGAAGTCAGGACTGGAACTCAAGTAGGTCAGGAAGCAGGAGCTGATGCAGAGGCCATGGAGAGATGTTCCTTGCTGGCTTGCTTCTCCTGGCTTGCTCAGCCTGCTCTCTTATAGAACCCAAGACTTCCAGCCCACGGATGGCACCACCCACAAGGGGCCCTACCCCCTTGATCACTAATTGAGAAAATGCCCCACAGTTGGATCTCATGGAGGCACTTCCCCAACTGAAGCTCCCTTCTCTGTGATGACTCTAGCCTGTGTCAAGTTGACACACAAAACCAGCCAGTACATCATCTCAGAAGCAAAGGGTTGGATAAAATATGGTTGGCCTCTGAGGACCATTTGATTGTAATAATCTTTTCCACCAGGGAGGACCTGGTGCGGTTGCTTATGGAGTCAGAGGAGAGAGGAACCTCGCATAGTAAGTGTGTGCCCTGAAGAGTTGGAAATCACCACACATGTTATCCCCCCATAGCTTTGCTCTCAGTGTGCAGCCACAGGAGACTGATGAAATGCAGAGAGAGCAAGAGGTGCTGAGGTCATCTGTAAATGCTTGTGGCTGATGTTTCTCCACGAGCCAATCAGAAGGCAGTGAATGTGTCCCGGCGTGCAGTACTCCTCTGTGGCAGTCCACGCCTGAGTTCTGTCCATTCCCTGAAGACTCGCCCTCAACCCTGTGGTTCCATGGGAATCAGGCCATGTCACATGGTCCAGGCATCTTTCCACTGGTCACTCACTTCCTTCTCATCTCTTGTGTTCCCCATCTCTTATAAAGATCCTTTTTCCCCTTCCAAGCATGACTTTGAACTATTTTCTTTCTTCCTGGAATCAGCACCTCTACTGCCTGCCTGCCTCTCATCCTGTGCCTCTGCAGGAGGGTCTTGTAGAACTGCTAAAACCTGCTACTTCCCAGTGAGAGCCCCTTAACTATGCTCACTGTCTTGATTGCCCCGGCTCTCCTCCCCACACCTCCCTTTATTCAGTCAGGAGCACGCAGTCCCAGCACCAAATCCAGTCAGCTCTGCTCATTTCAGAATCTGATCCTGCCCAGTTTTTCTTCAACACTTAGTCCTGTGTGCAATCTGTCTGCTCCCTGCTTCTTCATTTCTTGTGGGCCCTGCCCTTCTGCCTGTGGGTACCTCTACCTGGCTTGTTATTATGCCCTGACTATTTATGTTCTGTGCTCCTTTCTGTGCCCCTCCCAGGCCACATAATCCTTGAGGGCAGCCAGGACTGAGTCCTTTGCCCACTAAAGCATTTGTTCTCCCCATTGTAATCCACTGGGAGGTCCTTATATCTAGGCCAACCTTTCCTGTCCCATTCACCATTTCTTGTCCACCTACCTATTCGTAAAATAATGACAATAAATCTCCCTTACCAGATTGTTGTACAAATTATTTCATGGAGGATGAACATTACCACCTCAGCTGATGGTCGTAATGGTAAATGTCACCCTTTTTATAGTACTTCAATATACCTCAGTCTGTGGCACGTAGACTTTTAACATTTGGAATTAGAGGAAGCAACAAATGATTTATTACCAGGAGACATAGTTACTGATTTTGCCCATGAATCTGAAAAACCCTGTACTCAGCCCTATAAGTTACATTAGGTTAATGCATCTCCTTGCATATATTTGTATGTGAGTAAAGCGTTTATAATAGTGCCTGCTATTTAGTAGACACTCCTCAAGGCCGTAGCGATTTCAGTAGCCTTTTTACAGGCGAGTCATTCATTCCTTTCCAGCTCAAACCCATATTCCCTCCCAAGGAGAGGTGCAGTATGGGAGCCATGACGGCCACAGTGTAAGAAGAGGGCTGCGCTGGGATGTGCTCCCTCCGGCTCATCTTCTGCGATCTTCTTGGCTGTGAGGTATCAGCTAGGACTGTTATTTGGCTGTCTGGCTAGGCTAAGTAGTTCCTAATAGACACTACAACTACTTATAATTCATTCAGAGTGTAGCCACAACTCATTCATTCAATAAATCCAGCCAATGAAGAAACTGAATCAAGTAAAAGTTTGCAAAAATGAAAAATCAACCTCAAAAAGTTCACTCTGTTTCTGTAGGGTGTGTAACACTGGAGTATGAGCTATTTAAACAAACAAAAAAAAACCTGCTATGTCAAATAATTCAATTTGTTCCTCATTCAGGGGAGCCTTTTAAATCAGATAATGTGACAGTGTTTGACAAGTGCCAGAAGAAACATCGTGGAAAAATAATGAACTTCTAACACTGGCCAATGAGAGAAAAAACTACTTTTAAACAATTTAGCATTGTATTATCTAGAGTTTCTGTTTTAAGGGTTGTTTTAAGACAGTGTTCAGTTGCAATATGTGTGAAGCTCAAAAAAAAAAAAAAAAGGCCAAAATGGCAGAAGTGGCCTGCCAAAATGCAAAATATCCACTAAGTCCTTGTCCATCTGTCTGTCTGTGTTCCGGGGAGATTGATTTAAGCCCATATTTTCTACCTAGCCTGCACATTTACATTGGCTAGGTTTTACTGGTAAATATTGGTTTAAAGCAAACACTGAAATCTTTAATCACATTGAAACAGACCTTGCATTATTCTGCAGCAGACCCTGCATTAGAACGGAGGAAACAGAGAAGGAGCAGGCACAGCTGACAGCTACAGACTCCAAGAGTCAACAGGGAAAACCGGAATGAAAATTCTTTGGAGGGAGAAGGGCCAGGAAAACCACTGCTGAGATACAAAATTTTGTTTTTCTTAAAGTCTGGAGCTGTGTTCAGTGAAGTGACGTCGCTTACGGACCAGGGGAACTCAGGGCAGGAACGGAAGCGCTGCTAAATAAGGAGAAGGCCTAAGGAGAGCCAGCTAGCTGTGACATACCCAGCACTGGCTTGCTCTGACTCTCAAGACTATTCTTGTTTGCTATTATGACAAGTTGGGTTGCCATGAAACCTGGGCCCTAACTTTACATCTCCTCTCAGGTTCTGAATCTGTCACACAGCAACTCTGTGTCTACACACAGAGGCTGCGAAAGGCATTGCTCTTAACCTTTCCCCAACACACAGTCATACAAAACTCCTGTTGGGCTTGGCTTGTCCTGTCTACCTTCGCATCTGGGAGTTCTACACACTCATCTAGAATACCATTCCCCCTCCCCAAACACTTTGAGAGTCCACATTTCCTGCTGGGTGTTCCTTCTTCACATCTACCACCTCGGAGCCCCACCTCCACCCCCCACATAGACACAAATCCCAGGTGCTTAGATGTAAGCTTGAGGAAGTCTTCAAGAGGACCGACTACTGTTTTATCTCTAAAATCTATGATTACCTCTGCCTAATGGAAACATTACACACCCCGAGCTGGAGTGGATGATGGGATCTGAGGGCAGGGATGTGGTGGAGATGAATAGCCAGCTCTTACTAAAACTACTTGACACATATAGTGGGGGTTTAGGTTGATTGGTTGGCTTGGCTTGTTTGAGACAGGGTCTCCCTATGTATTGCTAGCTGGCCTGGGTGGGCCTCATTGTGTAGATGAGACTGGAACCAACTCACATGGATCTGCCTGCCTCTGCCTCTTAAGGTGCTGGGACCAAAGGTGTGGGCCACCATGCCCAGCTTCTTTTCTGTTGTCAAAATATAGAATTAAATGTCATTAGCCCCACCACCACCCCCAAAGAGAAACCCCAGGAAAATGGTGTCTAAATGGTCGGTTCAGATGGGATGCTTAGCACCAAGCTTGGGTTTGGATGATACTCTTACAGTGATTTGAAAATGCAGAAGCCAGTCTGAGAGAAGAGTCACTCACGGGGAAATTAGGCTGAGAATGGCCCCAAAAGGGGTTGTCATGCAGTTCATAAACTGGTACAGTGCTACGCATCAGCTTTGAATTCAGGCTGGACTAGAAAGTGGATTCCAGCCTGTACTGACTGAATAAACTGTGTAGCCTTTCTGAGCTACAGTTTGTTTGTTCAGTATGAAAGATGGATAATTACTGTTTACTCGGGTTGTCACAGATATTAGATGAGTTGATATACACAATTTCTCAAGCTTTGCTTGACTTACGATAGGAAAAACAAGATCTCCTTGGGATTTGCCCAGCACAGAGCCATGAGAACCTTTGTGATTCCTCTGGGGCAGACTTAGTAAGTTGAAAGTCCAGCTCTGCTATGTCTCTGACCTTGAGAAAGTTACTGAATTTCCCTGTTTCTTGTCTCTAAAATAAAATTATCTGTTACATATGTATATGGTAATATCCAGCTCATCAAATTATGATAAAGATTAAATTGACTAATGGATTTACATCCATTTACTTTACAGTGCCTAGAAACTGACTGACTGGTGTTAGCTACAATCCTTACTGTTATTAGCACTACTTTGAAAGCATTTATGATGGGATGAATGTAGGCCTTGGAATATTCTCTTTTTAGCTACAGTCTTAGGCTCTGGAACAGTATAGCCCAATAGAAATATAGTGAAAGCCCCACAGGTAATTTAAATATTCCTAGCAAACTCACAAAAGAAACAAGTATATGTTTTTTAAAGATTTATTTTCACTTTATGTATATGAGTGTTTTCCTGGATATATGGATGTATTGTATGCATCCCTGGCACTCTGAGAGGTCAAAGTGGGGTATTCGATCCCCTGGAGTTGAAGTTCCAGATTGTGAGCCATCATGTGGGTGCTAGCAAGTGAGCCCAGGTGTTCTGCCAAGAACATCAAGTGCTCTTAAGCACTGAGCCATCTCTCAAGCTTTCAGAAACAATTAATTTCAATAACGTATTTGACTTGCTACATCTAAAATAATATTGTTTCAAACTGTGATGAAATAGAACCAGCTACGGTCTTTAATTTTTTTCGTACAAAATGAAATGTTATATCTGCCACAAAACACACCCAGCTTCTTCTATCTATTGCTCCTTAATATTTCTTTTCTTCTAAAAATAAAGCCTGGGGCCTGGAGAGATGGCTCAGGGGTTAAGAGCTTGTACTATTAGGATTACAGTTTGCTTCCCAGCACCCATAATGGGAGGCTCATAAACACTTGTCACCTCAGCTCCATGGTATCACATACCCTCTTCTGGACTCTAAAGGAACCGAAACACATACAAGTGCACTCAAGTTTGTAATCACATACTCGCGTGCACTCATGTATACACCACACACACACACACACACACACACACACAATTAAGAATAGAATAAATCTTTTAAAAAACAAAAATAAAGCTAAGATTAAGATATAAATAGCCTTTATATTCCATATGGAGCACCCTACTTTCAAGCGACAGTATTTCCTAAGCACCTGTCTTTTGCTTCAAACGGTAATCTCCGATAACAGTCTACCTCATGAATATCCTATGTTGCATAACTCTTACAACCTGCTACAATCAAGGCAACAATTCCTCTTTTTATAGGTGTATTACATATAGAAAACCAGAAAACTTTGGAGCCAGACAGCCTAGAATTAAGCCTCTGGATTCTAGGCTTACTGTTTATGGGATTTGGGGTGCAACACTGAAACCCTCCAAGCTTCAGTCTCTTTTTTTTATGATATAGGGACACCCCGAGCACTCTCCTAAGGTGTGATGAGGATTAAAAAGATGACGTCTAGACACTAATCCATAACAGCGAAGCACTAGGCAGCTATAAAGTGGATTAAGAGATTTATAAAACACGTTCACACACCATTCTTTTTGTTGCACACTTTTCAATGGCTCCACATTGCCAGCCAAATAAACACAGATTCCTTAGTCTAGCATAATACACTCTCCTGGGCAAGCTCTGTCTGCAAATGCATTACCCCCGCAGCTTTGTCCACCTCTGCCCAAAGCCAGATGTTCTAGTGAAGGAGTATGATCTCTCTGCTGCTCTGAATGGGACACAGTGGTGCGGCTCATTTCTGACACCATACCCTTCTTCCTGTGAATGGGACACAGTGGTGCGGCTCATTTCTGACACCATACCCTTCTTCCTGTGAATGGGACACAGTGGTGCGGCTCATTTCTGACACTATACCCTTCTTCCTGTGCTCCCTTACTTGCTTCATTGTTCCGGCTCTCCAAAGAAGGCGCTTCTCAGTTCATTCTTCACTATCTTCAGATCTACCCCCCACCTTCCTGTTTTGGTCCCTGAGCTCTAACTCAGCTCCTTCTGAATTCTGCTCCCATTTTTTTTTTTTAATGACCATTAAAAATGCCACTTTGGATTCTAGTAACATTTGGTGCATGGAAATTTACAAATAATTTGCTGAACAAAACTGTTTGAGGGAGTTAAAAATCTCCAAGTGGTTTAGTAGACATCCTGTGGACAGGTAGAATGTCCCTCAGCTCTAACCTAGCCGCTTCCAGGAACCTGGGCAAGAATGCAGAAGAAACTCAGAGCTCATTACTTTTTGTAACATTGAATAAATCACTGAGAAAGAACATGGCTTAGTCAGATTACTTTTGTTTTGTTTTGTTTTTTTAAAAGAACAAGGAAGAAGAATTATTAATGCTGTGTCTTCAGTACTATTCATTAGCAAAGGTCTCTTCACTTTAGTAATGGATATCCTAATATTTTCTTATTTGGGGCATGTCAACAAGTCCACCAACATCCTCCTCTCTTAAGGGTTAGCATCTAGAGGGATGATATGAGCAGAAACATTGGGTAAAAGCATGGCCAGTTGAGAATAGTGGCCAGCATGCGTTGTGAAAACTTGAAGGAAGGGATTTTAATTCAACCTAGAATGCTTAGAAAATCGTGAAGAGATGGTCCCGGATCAAATCTCAAAGGACAGCTATACAGGTAGACAAGGCTGGGAAAGCCACTGCAGGCTGGTGCAAAAGCTGGAGCTTAGGCAACCACAATATCTCTCAGCAGTGAGACTGAAGGCGTCAGGCTTGAAGGTGTCAGGCTTGAAGAAAGAAGTCCTCCAAAGCACTGGCTTGTCTGCTCTCTCAGTTTTATGCTTACCAAGTGATCTTATGAATATGATTTGGAGATGAGATGACTAGGGAGATATTAAAAGCCTTTCATAAAATAATTTCTCTCTATATATTAATTTATTAACCTCCGGCTTGTCATTAGATTCTTATGCATAGGACTTGTTTTAGGTTGAAGGAACCCAGAACATTTCGATCAAAGTCATGATTCTGGGCCTGAAAATCTGAATGGATGCTGACTTTTGTTTGTTTGTTTGTTTGGTTGGTTGGTTTTGTTCTGCTTCTTTTTAAAAATTAGATATTTTCTTTATTTACATTTCAAATGTTCTTCCCTTTCCTGGTTTCCCCTCCGAAAAGCCCCTATCCCCTCCCTACTCCCCCTGCTCACCAACCCACCCTCTCCTGATTCCTGGCCCTGGCATTCCCTTACACTGGGGCATAAAGCCTTCACAGGTCCAAGGGATGCTGCATTTTGAACATCAATCAAACACTGCCATACTGGAGATCAGGAGGTCAGGAGGTTTGCTCTCTGAGATGTCTCAAATCCACTTATCTCTCTTCATCGCCATTACTGCTCCACAGTGCTAGCTAGCCACGATCATCCCTGGCAATAAGCAGCTGCAATTACAAAGTGAAGACATTTTAGTTTGTTTGAGTTAATAGAACCAAATATTTAAACTGGGTAATCGACTTTTATTTCAACCAATTTGGCAGGCTGAAGTCCAAGATCAATGTCCCAGCAGGTTTATTGTCTAAGATGAGCTATTTTCTGCTTTAATATAACATCTTGTAGGGACAAGGTCCTCTGCAGGGGTCAACAAATGTATCCTCTCCTAGGAAGCAGGGACAGAAGGCCTAAGTTCCTTCAGCCCTTTAGTAAGGCCGCCAATCCAGCTCAGGAGGGCTTTGCACATATAACTTATTTAAGCCCTAAAGGTCCCACCTCTTAGTTCTACTGCACATAGTTAAGATTCATCATATAACTAGATGCTATTGTTCCTATTGTTTGGGTGAGGAAACCCAATGGGCATACAGACCTCATGAAATTTTTCCAAGGTTAATTGACAGTAAGAGATGAGTCTAGACCATAACCCTAGAACAGTATAGCCCCAAGGACCAAGTTATAAACCACTACCAGTGATTAACTTCCTTTGGTGTCCTTTAACTTCAGAGGTATGTGATTGTTTGTTTGTGTCTTTGTTGATTGGACAAATGTTCCTTAGCAATCAAATGCCCAAGTCAGAGTCCCCCTCATTTCAATACCTGGAGTGAACTGTGAGACAAGCCTCAGTTTTCTCATATGCATCACATCATCATCATCATCATCATCATCATCATCGTCGTCATCATCATCGTCATCATCGTCATTCTGTCCCATGGAGTTTATTTTTTAAGGAAAAAAAATGAGACAGACAAGAGAAAGTAGATGGTAAACTGTCAACTTCTATACACAAAAGCTAGTTGCACTTGGAGATTTGTAACTTGGCGTCTTGAGGAGTTGCTAAAGACAGCGGCATCAAAATGACCTACTTTCTACTGTTATTTCCCTTGAGGGCTGTGACGCTCTCTAGAGAATCCACCCAGGGCAAAGTCCCTGTCATAAGCAATTGTGCTGTTCCATATTTATGAAGACACATGAACAAAGTCCAGCCTACAGAAAGCCCACCCAGGGCTTATAAACCGTGTCTTCGGAAGAGTTGCATTGCGGAGCATGTAAGTGTTCTCTCATGGCTGCACCTTGTTCTACTTGTGTTCTACTTAGGTTCAGAACACAAGCCTTCCTGAGATGTTGCATTCCAGCATGAGTATGCTTCATTAACTATTCATCAAAATCAAATACACAGCTTGGAGCACCACCGCTTGATAGGGAAAAAAAAAAAGATGCTGTGAACTGCAAGGGATAAAATCATAAAGAAGAGCACCAAATAAATAGGGCACTAGAATCAACCTTATTTAAATGACAAACCTTATCTTCATGTGGATGAAGCTACATTACATATTAACAAATACTTATTACACTATGGTGAGGAACATAAACATTAACTAAGCGTACATATCTTGAGGTACACGACATCTTCCAAGGCACCCAGACTAAGGACATCTACAGAGCTAGAAGCTTGTGCATAAAGTTAAGGTCACAAGCTGGATGCCAGGAATCTAGTAAATGTATCCATCTCACTTCTTTGGAACAGTGGAGAGGATGCCAGTAAGGCATCTAAGTTCATACACTTCCCATTAGGAGATTAGCAAGGGGGTTTCTCATCTTTCAACACCAAGGACAGTTTGGTTCCTAAAAGTTTGGTGGGCTTACTCTGTGTTATAGTCAGCAGGCACCCACCAGCAGGCCTGGCATATAGTACGTGTTCAGCATACTTCTGATGAATGAATGGATGAATGAATGAGTTAACGAACAGTTTCAAGTATAATTCTCAGTATCTGATAGTCCATTGCTCTGGTATGTTGGTAGGATTTGGTGGAAAGGCAATAAAGAGAATACCAAGAAGACATTTTCCTGAAGTAACCCAGCACAGAGGGGCATTTGTGGCTCCTCTTACCCATGTCCCTTTCCCTAGAGACAAACTGTCTCTCTATATGATTTAACTATGAAACATGTCAATGTATCCTTAGGAAGGTGAAGACCAAAAAGAAGGGAAAAAAAGTAGAAAAAGTTCTCAAGATGTTTTTGGCATGTGTTGTTTGCTTAATCCTCACAACTGGTTGAAGCCCTCAAATAAGGTAGGAAAAAAATGGAGATGCTGTAGGGGGAAGGCATTCTTTTGTCTCAGAACACATGGCTTGCAAGTGGTTCAGGCAGGATTTGGATGAAGCACAGTCAGTCTCCAGTGAGTACTGCCTAAGTCTGAGTTACTAAGAGCATCCCAGTGTTTCGAATGAAAGCACACTGCTTGGCGGACATCACTCAGCTGTGAGAGACCTCCAGAAGCCCAATTGAGATGCTTCCTTTTAAGAAATCCCACTCTTGTTTTTTATCGGGTGGGGTGGTTATGTTTGTTTTTGGACTAGACTTTCTCTAAATGGAACTTTGTTGAAAGAAAACTTACACCGAATGTCAAAAAGAAACAAATCATGAAAGAAGACATAAACTTTCCTAAAATGATCAGCTCCATGAAGCCAGCACACAGACATGCTTGACCCATGGTGGCACCATAGCCCCATAAAAGAAGTTGTTTCTGGTCACTGACATGCCCCTGCCCCATCAAAATGATCATTATTTACTTCTGGATTCATAGGCTCATATTTGCTCCTTGCTTTAGCACTTTATGTAAATTGGATCATACTTTATTTCAGGTCTTTTGGTAACTGTTCTTGTAACCATATATATATACTTAGGAAATTCACCCTCTATGTCACATATGGTAATTGCTCTAGCTGATTTGACCCATAACAATAACTATGCAAACAGTTGCCTTCTTTTCATGAGAAGACCATCCAATTACTTGAACCTTACAAGGGGAAAGATATTTACATTTTTTTTCCCTATGTGCTGTACGGGAAAACAGGGAGAGACTTAACAGGCATGTTCCAGATATAAATGAAGCTGTGCTAGAGCAGCATTTAGATAACATTTAATTTGAAGGGAAGTTTATATTTGAGGTATCCTGCGATGTTTTCACTTCCCAATCATATGTATTTGTGGGGGCAGAATACTTACCTCTCTGAACTCCAACTTCCTCATTTCTGTCCAGTAGAAAGTCTCAATTTAGAAGGCATGGAGGTTGTTGGGGGAGCTTCTGTCCCCTCCTCCATGAAGTCAGGGGGGTAAAAAGATCATACTGAGCTTCGTACATTACAGCGCCAGATTTTAGGGAGTTGAGCTCTGCTGCCAGCCAGGTCTCCTGCTTCGTACATGTTGGTATCTATTACGAGTATTCTGACTGGGAGGCGCTGGCTGTAGGAGAGTACTCAGAGCTTTCAAATTGCCCTTTCCCACCATGACCCTCCTCTGGGTCATCCATCTAGACTCACCCCCTCAATACACCTCTCCCACCACTCACACATTGCTTCTGGGTTAGAATGAAAAGACTGGGGAATTTAGATTATGATCCCAAATAATAGACAAGCTGAAAATTTATAAAAACAGGGGAAAAAGGAAAAGAGCATTGGCTAAACAAAAGAAGGTTATTCAAAATTCTATACATTGTATATATTATGATTTTATTTCATTTATATACATTTGTATGAAAGCACCAATACATAAATGAAAAAGTATGTACTATGATGTAAATAATGGAGGCCGACCACTAAGACCTATACCATGTCACGTCTTCCTCCTCTGCTATTTCCTAATTTTCTATAATGATCCTGCACCCCATCTGTAATAAGAAGGAGAGATCTGCAAACCATATATAATAACTAAAGGCATGTTATCTGTTTTGCCTGCATTCTCTTGTTCTACATTCCCACGAAGAGCAAGGTAGTTCATTTGACCTCACTTTACATGTGAAGAAATTCAGTTTCACAGACCTTGGGTAACGGGCCTGAGGTCAGCCACTGCAGCAAGATGAATGTGAGCATCATACCAGGCCTTCTGAGGAAGTATTGCACAGCCTCTTTCTGCTAAGAGCTATGTTAGACGGACCAAAAAGGGAAGAGGAGACTCAGGACTGACAACATTTAGGAAAGCAATTATGCAATTTTAAGGAGAAAAGACTTGGTCAGATGTTACTTTAAATGCAGCATTTTCAGGCATAAGGATGCTTCTTAGCTCTAAGCTTTAGCACAGAGAAAATACAATCCTGCCAGGAATCTGGAAGGTACTATTGTCTTTGATGATTTAACCTCTGACTTCTTCCTTGGCTCTAGCCTTAATAAAAATCAATTATACCCTCCTGTCTATCTGTCAAGCAGAGGTGTTGCAAGGATTTAATGAACACTGTGGAACTCGGTTGAGAAAAGAGCTATTTGAATACAATATATCATTACAAGATTAATATTAATTATAACTTTTACCCATTCATCAAATGCAATGCCTGCCTTTCTATCGAAGGAAGGAAAGTTTCCTCAGCCACTCTTGCAGGAATGAAAAAGGAGGTAGGCTTTCCCCGTGTCCTCTCTTTGAATGCTAGGCTTCATGATACCACCATTCACGCTTGCATTCCCTGTTCTTAGCCATGCCCCACCCCCAGACTTGCTTCTGTAGTGATAGCATTACTTCTGTCAGGACCATCTTAGGCATGACAGGAATAAAGACAGCTTTCTGGAAAGGCAACCTGTGTATTTTCATAGAGCCCTGTACACAGAAGAGCCCATATTTGCTGCCTCAAAACTCATAGTTTATCTTGGAACTTGTGTTTTGCAAATGAAGTTGGCTATTGGCCTGTCCCCCTAGACAGGTTCACAAATTTTTTATTTGTTTGGTGGGTATTTTGAGTTTATTTGCTTGCTTGCCTGCTTTCTTACTTGTTCTTTTCAGTCTTGAGGATTAAATATGAAGCCATGTCATTAAGCAAGCATTCTATTGCTGAGTTATAGTCCCAGCTCTATTTTCTCAACTACTCTCTTCCTCTGATCCCTGGAATGCCAGAAACCATTCAATATCTTTCTTCTTCTCATCCCCTATGACTACTGCCTCCCACCATCTCCAATAGAGGCTGGGCACAGGTACAAGAAAGATCTGAGTTGAGTGAGTGTGCTGTATAAAGTCTTATGGTGGGGTATAGTTAAGAGCTGTCCTTGCCTGGGAGACAGAGGCAGGCAGATTTCTGAGTTTGAGGCCAACCTGGTCTACAGAGTGAGTTCCAGGACAGCCAGGGCTACACAGAGAAACCCTGTCTCAAAAAAATAAATAAATAAATAAAATAAAAACAAAACAAACAAGCAAAAAAGAGCTGTCCTTGCCCTGGGTTGACAAGGGTGCGACATGGCAAACAGAGCCAGTGTCTCCATATGTCAGATTTCTTGTTTACCACTGTTCTAGTAGGCTTCCTATTGCTATGATAAAGGCTGTGAACAAAAGCTACTTTGGGGAGGGATGGGTTTACTTGGCTTCAAATGATCACAGTCTATCACTGAGGGACTCCCAGACAGGAACTGGAGCATGGCAGGAACCTGGATGTTCCTCAAGCAAAGTGTGATGAAATGCTGCTGACTACCTTGCTCCCTACAGCTCCCCCAGCTTTTTATACAACCTAGGACCGCCTACCACAACTGGGTGTGACCTGCAACGTCAACCACCAATCACGAAAGTGCCCACACAGACGTGCCTACCAGCAATCTGATGGATACATTTTCTCAATGAAGGCTGCTTCTTTCAACCAGCATAACCTTTGACCTCAGTATCCAACAGGTCCCAAGGAAGGGATAGCAGTACCCACAGGACTCTGTCTGTAAACCCGAGAGTCCCATGCTGTGGAAAAATGCTTGCCTTCCCTTCCCCACTCAGCCGTAACACAACGACCTGCTGTAGGACCGGTTGCGAGTAGCTGGTGAGCTATGCGCACATCTTCAGTCATAGGAAGCATCACCTCAAGTCTCTTGAAGGGTCTGTCCTCCCTTCTGAAAGAACATGTCATTAAGTGACACTCACGCAGCCATTTGCTAATTAAATCAAAGGCATCGGAATAATGTAGAATGTTAGCAATGGGGAAAGTAAGATGCACGAACGTAGACACTCTATGATCTTTGAAACTTTTCTGTTCATCTGAAAGTATTTTAAAATAAGAACTTCGGGAGAAAGAAGAGAGAATGCAGAAGGAAGGAAAACACCATACTCTACCTCTTTGCTGAGTTTTGATCAAGAAGCCTTACACTTCCATTTTGCCCCAGGCCCTACAAAATGTGTTGCAGATCTTTACTGAAAAAAAATCTCTCACTGAAAGCACAGTTCTACTCTCTCTTCCTCTTCCTCCTTCCACTGTTGTCCTCCATGCTGGGTCTTTGGGTTTCTTTAGTACTAAGTGAGCCTTCCTGCTCACCTCCCTACTGAGTACCTGCCTCTTTAATAAGCACTATCCCCCATCCTCTTATCTTTTCTCTTCATAACTTGAATACTCCTATCTCCTTTTACAGTTGGAGGACATGGAAGTCTAGGATCACACAGTAAGTGTTCAGAGAGAAAGCCGGTCTGCCTGGTTCTTGCTACATCAATGGTGTTCCCTCACCACACTGCATGTAAGCTGCCCTGGCTCCAGGTGCCAAGACTCTGCAAACAGCTTGGGCAGGCATTTTTATTTCCACTGTACAGTTGTCATCTCAATGTTTCCTGGGGGTCTCACTACTGGCTTCCAGGGCTACAAAGTTACCAGGTGTCGGTCAGAGCCAAGCTAGTTATAACCCCATAGCAGCAAGTGTCAGTGCTGAGCTAGTTACAACCTTGAGTAACAAGTGTGAAGACATCCCTCCCTCTCACTTGTATCTGTGCCCTCTGCCTTAGTTGTGACAAGCAGGGCATGGAGTCTTGACTGTAAGACGAGAATTTGGAAAAATGTATGTATGGAGACAATGTGTAAAATTACGAAGGGATTAATAAAAATATTTTAATACAAAACAAACAGCTATTATGAGGGGAGAAGAATTTGGAAAGTGACCAATTTAACAGAATTTTAAATGGAGCAGTCAGCTTAAAAAAATATTGTGGTTGGCCTGGGCCTGGAGAGAAAAAGACAAAAGCTCAAGATGCTACAGAGTCTGTTAGCCAAGCACAAGCATCCCAGGATGTGCCTACCAACACTGCACACATACCACTTGCAGAAACCAAGTACTGTGGTGTGTCTGTGAAGAGGCTGGCTTTTGGAAGCGCTTCTGCTGGCACAATTCTGTAATTCCTCTGTGAAACTGGGGTGGAAACCAGATCCCTTCTTCCTCCTCATGGAGAAATTCGCCTTGTGTTATTTTATCTTACAGTCATTTTGCATATCTGCTGATTCCAAGAGCTTTGAGCAAACTCCTCCCCTTCTGGCTGGCCCACTGAAAGTCTGGGCCCAGTTACAGAGGCTACAGGTGGTGATGGTGAAAGGCACCGGGGCAGTGAAGCCCAAGCGGCTGGGAAGTGGTTGGACTTTTTCTTTTATTAGAGGCAGGGAGTAGGGTGGGAGGGTTCTGTCCCTTCAGGCAAAGCTTTCTTGAAGAAGTGTTCTTAGGAAACAGGGCAGGAAGGGGTGCTCTGGGGGTAGTGGGAAGAAAGAGAGAGACAGAGAGAAAGAGAGAGAGAAAGGTGTCTAGGAAGAGAGGCAAGGTATGTGCAAATCTGGCTTGAAATGAGTTTTATTGAAAACACCCAAATTCATGTCTGTGCGCTGAGGAGCGTGGAAAAGAAGGCGGAGGAAGTCACCTCCGGTGGTTTTGTGGGTTTTCAAGTATGACATACAGGATGTTGAGTTTTAACCCCTCTTTTACCTTGAAGTGTGTGCATACTGCAGGGATAAACAAATTCCTGATTCTGTGAAGTGTGCATCTGTGGACAGGCTACTCTGTTTCCCTGGAATCCACCTCATTTCTTCCTCATTCTCAGTCAGGTCTTTGATGCCACACACACAAAAGTCTTCGTCTGATAAGAAAGGCAGTGTGGCCTCACTGAGGCTTCTCTGTAAACATAGTTGAAACCACTGTATAAGCATGCTAAAGCCCGCAGGACGGCTGTATCTTATCAGTGGCTGTTGTATGTTTGGGTTCTGGGAAGTGTGGCCATTAGCTGCTGTTCCTCAGTCTATGTGGGAACTCTGCCTGCTTTATATATCTGAAGCTTCATTAATTCACCTAAAATTATAACATGAATTCGGTGTTTATTAACCTAGGTCTTAAGTCAATACCCTGAGGTATTTATTGAGACCCACAAACGGCTGGCTATGGAATGACTTGTCCTGGGAAGTGAAAAATAGCCTTCCAATCGCAGCTAGATATAAGATCTCGAATGCACTGGGTTTGTTTATTTTGGGGGGGGGTTGTTTATTCACTTGGTTAGTTTTTGTGGGGAGTTTTGTTTTGTATGGAACACTTTGAGGATATCCCAGAAAGTAATAAATAAAGAAGACCCCTAGCATCAGTGCGTGCAGAGCCAGCCTCACATCTGGCTCCACCTGAAAGTCCGGTTCAGAGTTTCCCTGTGACCCTGGCAGGACCAGAAGGGAAGTCTTGGCTTTGTTTATTATAACAAGAGCCACAAGACTCCCAGGCCAATAAACATGTTCACGTAAAACTCCAGACAGCTTCTCTAGACTGGAGTCTTATCATCGGGAGACCTCATTTTACCTCTAGGTTAAGGGAGAGAATCCACGAAGAGAAAGGAATAGTCTATGCCTAGGACTTGTCCGGGTCAGAGCTACTGAGAGTTCAGTGACCCACCTGAAGCATTTTCCCCAGAATGAATGACTGCCCTGCCTGTGAGCAGCACAGCCAAACAGTTGCCCCCACATGGCCATAGCGAGCCGGTTTCATTTAGAAGAAAAGCAAAGAGAGGGGAAAGCCTCCCTCATTTCTCCTCCGGACTGCAAACACTCAGAAATGACATCACACACCCCACAGAGCCCCGGGATGACTAAGGCAGAAGTAGCCTGAGAAAACTCTGCTCAGCCCTGAGTTTTAGGGCACAGTTATGCAGATGAGCGTCTGGGCGCAGGTTCCCGCCTTCTTCCTCTGAGGAAGTTTCTTGGTAGATCACTGACACCTCATCCCGGAGAGGGGGTGAAAACTTGGCACCGGTCACCCCACCCCTCCTCTCGGGCAGAGCACCAGAAAGAGCTTGGAAGCGAGGAGTCGGCAAGCAAACAATGAAGGAGCAAGGGGGCACCGTCAGTGGCGCCGGGAGCAGCCGAGGCGGAGGAGACTCGGCTATGGCCAGCCTGCAGCCACTGCAGCCTAACTACCTGTCTGTGTGTTTGTTTGCAGAAGAGTCATATCAGAAACTAGCAATGGAGACGCTGGAGGAACTAGACTGGTGCCTAGACCAGCTAGAGACCATCCAGACCTACCGCTCTGTCAGCGAGATGGCTTCAAACAAGGTAAGGACACCTCTTTCTCTAACTACAACTGGAGCGCCAGGCAGCAGCTTGTCTTGGTTGACTTGGTCAAAGTGCCGCACTTTCTTTGCTCTTTGCTCGTACCTTGCTACCACAGTAAGCTGAAATTTCTTAGTCGGTGTTAATGTCCAGAAACAAGTTTCCGGATGTGTGCATTATCGAATATAAGTTAGAGGTATGTGTGTTACGTTTTACAAATGTAAGTGCCTTTTATATATATACAATGGTTTGTAGAAAACAAATCTGTCTGAGTCTTGCCACATTTTAATCGGTTCAGCAGACACGTGTTCGATGAAAAAGTAGGTCCATCAGTTTTTTTTTTCTTTTTTTATGAGAACACAAATTTCCTTCAAGTCTGACAAGTTCTTGCTGGAAATAAGGGCATTTGGGGATTTATAACACGTCCTTTGTAATGCTGACATGGTCTGAGACTTAAAAAGAAGAAGAAAGAAGGAAACAATATACTTTGTCTTTCTACAGAAAGTCGGTTTTGTTTGTTTTTCCTAATTTTAAAGTTGAAAATCATTCACCTCTACTAAAGAAGAAGGAAAAAAACCACTTTGATTTTATTTACAATATCAGAAAAACAAAACAAAACTTGGTGTTGAGGAGCTTTAATTATCTGTCATTATCTCATTTGTTTAATTAACATCTGGACAGAGTGCTAATTTATATAGTGAGGGTTGTTGCTAGTTGTTTTCTGCTTATTTACAGGTTTTCATGCAGATTTTAACTGGATGGATGTGTGTGTGTGTGTGTGTGTGTGTGTGTGTGTTTAGAAGGGTGTGTGTGTGTATGTGTAGAAGGGTGTGTGTGTGTGTGTGTGTGTGTGTGTGTGTGTGTGTGTGTGTAGAAGGGTGTATGTGTGTCTGTGTGCAGGGGTGTGTGTCTGTGTGTGTGTGTGTGGTAGAAGTTGTGAAGTTATGTATCTATATCTACATAGGTGTACTTGAAGGGAAAGCCTTGCTTCTCCTGCACCCCACAGAGAATACCTTCAAGGCTCCCTACAACTCAAGTTTGAGGTATTGTCCTATTGCCCTCCATTTCTGAGGCTGGAAGAGACTTTATACCCCACCTACCCTTTCAGCCCAAGGTGCATTCCTGATTGAACTTTCCCTTCTTTCCTGGGGGAAGAGCATCTCTTTGGAACAGAGCTTGCTGGCTCCTCTTCAAAGCTCCAAGGCGGAGGAAGGAGGGCATCCTTAGATGCTGGTGTGTGTGGTGTGTGTGTGGTGGTAGTAGGATCCTTCTTACTTTGAAACTCTTTCATGGACTGATCAGTAACAGCAGAGATGAGCCCCATCTGAACTGTTAGCGCAGAGTTCACCTCTGTGGGGAGTAAAGAAAGAGAACACACTGGAGTTTTAACTAGTATTTTCTGACTTCTCTCAAGCTGGGACTTTCCAGGTTGATGTAAAACCCAGCCGCTTCCCCATGCTGGGGGCTTCACTGTGTCACTTCTCCAAATCACTCTGGGATTTACATAGAATCTTTTGCAGCGGCTTTGCCGGCCTCACAGCGTCAGCAGCTGTTGCGTTGTCTCTTATTTTGTGATATTTGAAGCAACCTGTGGATCTAAACCTTTGTGGTGATATTTTCACTAGGAAGGACATGAATCTCTAGAGTCACCAAGAGAAAGCCAGGGACTAACCAGAGAACAAGAGCAGACAATCTTCACATTCCCGTTGGTTTGCATGCCATGTGTGTGTCTAGAGTCCTGGCCTTCTCCACTGCCGATCTTGCAAAGTTATTAAAAATCTATTGCTGAACATGAAACGAGGCATGTATTGAAGCCAGAGATTCTCAGTCCCTCTAGCTTCCACTCCTCCCGATGGTTGTCTGAGGCCGCAAGCAATGAAAGTTGAATGGAGTTAACACTGAAGAGATGCCATGCAGTTAGCTGAAGCAGAAGCATGCCGCTTCACCGGTTAGCAAGGTCCCTAGTGGGAAGGTGACAGGGCAAAGCAGTTATGCAGTGGATAAGTGAAAGAATACCGTTTTTAAGATCTCTGCACTGAGCTGTTTCCTTCACTGTTGGTCTTGGCGATGATTGTCTTGGGTGATGCTGAGCTCAATGGCAAAGGTGTAATGCATAATACAACAGCCCAATGAGAATAAGTTGTGACCACCAGAGAAAAGCTCATCAATATTATCTGGGAAAGCTAGACTAAGTTATGCACAATAAAATATTTACTCGACATTAAAATTAAAATGTTGAAATTGTCTGAGAGTTCTGCGTAGTTGGAAATGTCCTCTTTGCTATCACTAAGTTAGCCAAATTTGGCCTTATTTTGCTTATTCTTACTGAACAAAGGAGCCTCAGCAAAACTGAATTACAAAGCTGAAAGGGAGCGTAAACAAAACACTTTACAGAGGGTGGAAGACTCTGAAGAGCTTGGGAACTCGAGATGCATGATTTGAATTCTGCCAGTCTCACTTGCTAGCCATTTTATATGAACTTACTTAACGGCCCAGAGATTCAGTTTTACAGTATAAAAGTGGGTCTCACCTCAGCAGGTTTAGTGTACCCAAAGCACTTAGTAAAGTGCTTGCCAGGAAGTAGGAATCCAGTGAGTGATCCCTTACTAACACCTACTTCATTGTTGCAAAACCAAATCTGTGTCTCTACTTGTGTTTCCCAGCTGACCCTAAGGCTTTTGTTTACAAAGTCTGAACTTAACTTCAGAGTACAGATGCCAGGGCCTCTGTCCTGTGAATCGAGTGTTACTTGGTGACATAGGTGCCAGCCTGTGGAAAAGGTGAAGAATTGCCTGCCTGGTAGGGGGAAAGCAGTTGACTTTTAGGGTTTCTTACACCTGGACCCAGCAGTGCTCTCCTGTTTGTTTATGATTTTCCTTGACCCATTTGTGGCCTAAAGAAATGGAGTGATTCAAAGCTATAGCTGACTTTCCCTAGGCTTCTCCAGGCAGGTGGACAGGAACTGCTCCTGCACCTAACAAAAACAGTCTCTGTCTCTGCCTCAGTTTTCTTGATCCTTCAATAGTAGCAATAGGCCAAGTGGAATTTCAAAATTTTAGAGACACTTGTAGACAGATGTAGTATTAAAGAACATTTTGTTTTTCAAACTTAAAAAAAAAAATGGAAAAATGGCAAGAGGATGGAACAGATGAGTGAGAGCTTGAAGGACGTGGGCCTGGGTTTCTGGTGCTGGGTATAATACCTGGACCCCTCAGTGAGCAGCCCAAGTTAAAGGTTAGGCACGGATGTCAGCCGTTCTCTCTTAGATTTGTACGTTAATTGTTGTTTCGAGTATTGTCAGCTCTCCTCACCTGGAAGAATTGTCTTCCCCTTCAGCAAAATATGCGTTAGAGCATGAGTTCATCTGCCAAACAACAGCCTGCTGTCTTGAAAACAGGATGCCTGAGCTCTGCCCCAAAAAAAGAGGAACGGAAAGAGAAACAGTATAGAAAGGAAGAAAGCAAACAGCCCCACAGGGATCCCCAGGCCAAGTGCGGCACAAACAATGACCTCTCTTTCCGACCTTCGCTATGGCTCAGTTCCTGAGCTCCTGTCACCAAAGCCAACCTACGTCATCAGAGGAGGATAGGAGGAATGGCACAGCTGCTGTGAGGGTGACTAGAATTTCCTGTCGCCTTCCTGACCGACGCAGTCAGAGAAGTACAGGCTTGCAACAACAGTGGCTGAGGAAGGACAGGACCAGAACAATCCCAGGGAGGTGGGGCAGGATTGGGAAGAGATGGGAGGTGTTCCTTCCCATTTTGGACAGAGAGAAGCCCAGTCTCTCATCCAGGATTTTCAGGTGAAAAGCATCAAAAGGCTTATTAGTACCTGGTATAGTGAATGTAGAAAGACAAGCATATTGTATTTTCAACAGTACCTATATTCAAAATGATTCATCACAGCCCCAGATACCCTCTGAACACTCTGCTGGGTTATGGTTTTCTTTCTCTATCAGCTTTGCCTGGGACAGGTTTGGACCCAGATGATGAAATTGGATGTTCTGGAGTTGGAAAGTCCGGTCTCGGATACCAAAGCTTCCTTTGGACTAAAGAGCTGGAATAGAGTACTTGAGTATATGTCTGCTGAGGAAGCTCACCAGCTGGGAATGGGAGATCCAGGGCACTTTCTTGAGGCCTCTTGAAATCATATACAGATACCATCACTGGACAAGTGAGTCCTCCTAGCTGCACAGGCTTAGTTTTCCAACTCCACTCCGGAGAACCTGTACCAGCTAATTGCCTGGCTCTTGGAAGGGAGGGGCTAAAGTCACTCAATTCTACCAGCCTGGAGGCACTAGTAAACCTGAATGTGTGACACTGGAAGGTGGTCATGACCGAGGCAAGAAAGTGCTCCAAAGCTGAGAGAGTCACTTTCTGTACCCCTGAAAAATCGATCGGTAACTTTGCAAAACACTGGGCCTAACAGAATCGAAAGGAAATAGATCTCATTGGCTAATAA
>JADRCC010574776.1:0-33147 GCA_019843855.1 Hylomyscus alleni | reverse complement strand
GAGTAATCTGCTTAATGCTGGGCAAGCTGCTTCACACCCTCCTTATATTAGAAAGGGGAAATGGTATGCTGTGGGATACAACAGGCCACTGGCTCCCATCCATGGAAAACCCCAAGTTTAATTACAATTGTCACTAGGGTCTTAATAAAAAATATGCAAGATGTGGTATTTCCATAACCTTAGGGGATTTACCTAGGTAGAGGAGGATTTTTTTTTTTAATGTTCTGACTCATCTCTTTGATTAAAATCATTTTTTACTGATATGAAAATCATTGGAAATGGCCAGAGACTCAATCACGGCTGTGCACCTGGGGGTAGAGGCAGGCAATTCTAAATTGAGAGTGGGCCTGGCATCCCAGGTTACTGCCACCCATGGTGAGGAAGGAGGAGGAGGAAGCAGTGGCTAACTGCCCAGTACACAAAGCATGAAACCCTGACTTAGTACCTTCATACTCAGGAGAGCTACAGGAGAGGGAGAGATTACAAGGTTATCTCACTGACAGAGAATGGCAAGTACCTCTTTGTATGTCCATAACACACAAAGTCAGTAGAAGGCACCAAGAACTACAGCTTGAGCTTCTGCGACTCCTCACTGTAGGACCACTGAAACAGAACCAGCTGGTCCCCCAGAATGTGCGCTGGAAATCTGTTCAACTACAGTCTCAAAAGGCCATCAGGGACTGTTCCACTATAAGAGACATTTACCACGACTGATGGCCCAAGCTCTACTTCACCCTTGAGAGAACCTTCCCTCCATGTTGGGGCCAACTCCAGGGACACTAGGAGACAGAAGAAACAGGGCCCTGCAAAGAAGAGGCACTCCCAGAAGAAAAGACACAGATAGCAAGAGACAAATGTGCCCTGGGAGTCACAGAAGGGCCAGGAGCTCTGCTGAGGACTGGACTCACCCCCATCTAGAAGGCTGCCAGCGGAAGACAGGCCCTTGAGGGTAGGACGTTCCATGAGGGCAGCACATATGTTGGACATCTGCTTCTGTGTCAGGACAGGGAAGTTACTGACAAGCTACCTCCTTGCATTTCAGAAAGATGTACATATACCCCTACTGACAGTCATGTTTCCTTCTCAGTGGGGGCGCTATTGGACAGTCTGGTGGGCAGAACATGAGCATTTCCTTTAGGGGTTTGGTGTCCAGGTTTAGGGATCAGACTGAAAACACAATCTCAAGCTGACAGGGAAGAGAGGCTGGCACTACGAAGAAAGGGCATGCGCTGAAGATAACAGCAGAACAAGAGCACAGTGTCTCCTGTTACAAGGCTTCGGCAAGGCAGAGACAAAACTGACCAAATGTGAGAGCAAAGGGGCCAATGCGGAAGATTTATATATCCAAGCCAATTGATGAACAGCTTGGAAAAGACAGAGTCTCACCAATCTGATTAACACAGCTCCAGAGAAACTGGAAAGTTCTCTGTGCCCACTTTCGAAGTAATATACTGAAGATATCAAATTAGCATTACCGAAAGGAAAACATCGCCTTATAAATGAATCTTCTTTTAATCCTAAAACAATTCCCCAGCTAGTCTCGGTGCTTGTGTTTTCAATTATGGCTAATCTAACGGCAACACTTTGCACATAATACATGTAAATATTTTTCTTAATTCCCATCCAGAGAGAGATTTTCTCTTAAGAAAGCCAGACTTTCAGATTTCCATTTTCACATCCCTGTCACTTCATCTGGGGTTTAGTTTCGTAACAGCTGAATATCTATCATGTAGTATAAAGTTAAAAGCCCCCAAGCACATATCCAGGTTTCCCATAATACAATCAGTACAAACAAAACACATTTCCCTGATAAGTTCCTAAGACCACACTAAAGTCAGGGAAAGCTGATTGAATGTTGGCCTGGGGACAAACTTCTGTGTGACAAAACAAAGTTATCATCATTGTGAGAAGAAAGATACTTCTGGGAAGTGGCTCTCCTAGGTGCCACCAACAGCCTCTCAGAGGAAAAAGGAAGCCACACTTTGACAAATAGGTCTTTTTTTAAAAAGGATTTTTTTTGAACACTGTGTGTGTGTGTGTGTGTGTGTGTGTGTGTGTGTGTATGTATACACATGCAAATGAGTTTAAGCCCCTGCAGAGGCCATACAATCCCTGAATTTGGGTCTTCTGTACAAGCAGCATGCACTGTTAACTGCTAAGCACTCTCTCTTAGCCCTTTCTCAGGCATTTTTTGAACTGGCAGTAAAATGGATACTAAATCTTGGGTCACACAGTGCAAAGCACCAAAAGTCCTTCTGGACAACATCAGTGCACTAGGAGGTGTGTGCCTAAGAAGTGCTAGTTTTTAATTGAAAATACATTTTTCATACAGCATATTTTTGAACATGTTTTCCCTGTTGTTTCCTTCCAGATCCTCCTACCTCCCACCCACCCAACTCCCCCTCTCTCTCTCTCTCTCTCTCTCTCTCTCTCTCTCTCTCTCTCTCTCTCTCTCTCTCTCTCTCTCTCTGTTTTATAGAACAGGCAAATAAAAACAAACAAACAAACCAGATAAAACAAAGCAAACAGAGAAAAAGAAAATGAAAACAAAAAAAAACCATGAAAATCATACACATAGGTGCGCGTGCATCACCCCCTCCCCCACGGGAGTGAACGAATACCAAAAGCATTCTGAGACAAAATGTCTCTAAAAATACTATTGAGCTTGGTTTGGTGTTGGCCATCTACTGTTGGGAATAGGGCCTCCTCAAGCATGGTTTATATACCCAGTGAGACTCCATTGGAGAAAATTAATTTTTAATCTGCAAGTGGCAATCAGTTAGTGATAGCTTCTGGGTTACAGATGGGATCTTGTGTCCACGTCCCCTCTTTGCACAGGGACCCCATCTGGCTTGACCCTTGACCCTGTGCATGTTGCCACAGTCTCTGTGGGTTCATGTATGCGCCTGGGCTGCTGGGTACAGGCTTTGCTTACTTGTCATCCGCCATGCCCTCTGGCTCTTAAAATCTTTCTGCCTCCACTTTCTCGGAGTTCCCTGAGCTTTAAGAGGAGGAATTTGATGGAGACCTCCCACTCAGGGCTGAGTGTTCCAAAGCCTCTCACTCTCTGCACATTGTCCAGTTGTGGGTCTCTGTATCATTTCTGATCGGTAGGAGGAAGCCTCTCGGATGCTGGCTGAGCAAGACACTGATCTGATGCCTGGCCTGTGTGGGCACAGAAGTCGTATGTCTGATTACTTACTGTGACTGTTCTCCCAACAAAGACAGAAGAGAAGCAACTTAAAGGAGAAAGGACTTATTTTGAGACACAGTTGAGAAGACTCAAATCCATCCTGGTGGGAACAGCAGGACAGAATATGGATCTGCTTGTGACACAGTAATGGAAAGGAATCGGAGAACTTGGGCCTGAGCAAAAGACTACCAACTTGTAGGACAATCCTCTAGTGACTTGTTTCCTACAACTAGTTTTACCTTCTAAAAGTTCCACAACCTTCCAAAATAGCACTGCCCACTAGACAGGGTCCAAATGTTCAAACATGAGTTTATGAGAATGCTTCAGACATAAACCATGTTACCTAAGGTTGTCATGTCCACCTACCAACTCAAAATCAAATATCTGGAGCTGGACATGTAGTTGGTAGGATGCTTGCTTACCATGCATGAATCACCAGGTTTGATCCCCAACACTACAGACAGGGTGTGGTAGTGCGTGTCTGCAATCCCAGCACAGAAGGTAGAGGCAGGGGGATTAGAAGGCATCCACTGCTATACATGGAGTTTGAGACTAGCCTGGGATACAGGAGGCCCTGTGTGAAAATAACAAAACACTGTGTGTGTGTGTGTGTGTGTGTGTGTGTGTGTGTATGTGTGTGGTATCTATGTGTGTCTATGTGTGTCTCTGTGTGTGTGTGTATGTGTGCACATACTAACTACATAAAACTATCAGCATTCAATTACCCTGTTTACATGGTAGGTGTCACAATCCTAAGTCCAAACCACTTGGTCCACCCAGGACAACAAAGTCAAAGTCCTTAAAGAAGAAACAAACTAATAAGTTTCAACGTTGGCACAGAAGCATCAGAGCTGATCACAGTTGAGATCTCCTTGCATGGTTTTCTGCTTACAGACAAACTGTCAGTCAAGCACACTTCTGTTCTTGAGGATGCTTTTGACAGCTTGGTCATGATCTCTGTTTACTCTTCGCCTTATCTACCTGAGGACACAGCTCATCTGTCACACTGTTCCCAGAATGCCTTTCCATTGTCCCTTGAGGCCCTGCAAGGTGTGCGTGCGTGCAGTCATGTGCAGCAGGGATCTTTTAAAATGACTAGAGGAAAATGAGTCCCTGATTTAACCCAAACCCTGTGCTGCATTAGTAACACACTGACCCCAGCCTACCTCATAGCCTTGGGATGCCCAGGTTCTATTGTACCCATTCACCAGAGCTCAAATACCAACTAAGGTCAATAGATCTACTTTCAGCTAATCTCCATGATACTAGGTTGATGTTGGAATACAATTGGAAACAAAGGGTGAAGAGGATAAAAAGAGAAATAATTATTTTTCTTAAAGTGCGTTATAAGTAGAAACTCAGCAATACTCACATAGAATTGACTAACTCCACACTTGAAAAGTTAGTAGGTAGAAGCAAGTTCAAACAGGCCTGCGTTTATCAAAACCCACTAAAGACAAAGTGCATAAGAGGTGTATATATAGTAAAAGTAAATGTTTAAAGGTGTATGATGGGTATAGAAACAGCTCCTGTTTGCTCAGCTAACTTCTGGCCTTAGTATAAAACAAACAAACAAAAAACAACAACAAAAACTCTTGTAAAAGGCTTTAAAATTTAATTGAAAGTCACATGTGCATATAAGAAACTCTGGGAAAGGTGCTGACATTTTTTGATTTGGTCTGACTAGTGAAGATATAAAAATATAGCAGAATTTTGCATGTCATACAGGGAGAAATTATGGCCACTAAGCTCATCTGTAGTGACAGAGAGCTGAATAACTGGTGGCCTTGGGAACACCTCCTAGAAGAGCCTATCTGTCAGTGCTGGCAGATGTTTCTCTCTCTCACTGTCTCAGTTCCTGCCTTTGCTCTCTACTGCAGCCCGGGATGAGACCTTGTTGTGAGTGACAGAAATGGAAGCCTTGTGCTTCCTACAGCTTCATACAGACCATCCCCACTACTAAGGGACTTTCTGCTTTCAAAGCAGTTCTGTCCTTTATCTTGGGACAAGGACCTTGAAACCCTCAGTGGATGCCAAGACCACTAAATAGGCCTGAACTTGATACCGTTTTTTCCCCCATACACTTGCATGATAAAGTTTAATTTGTACAGTAGGCACAACTCGAGCTCAACAATAACTTCTAATAAAATAGAACAACTGTAACAATTGGTTACAGTAACAGTTATTTGAAACTATAAATTGTTTGTTTCTGGAATTTTCCACTTACTACCTTTGACCCATGGTTGACCCTAGGTCACAGAACTTAGCTTTAAAACATCAGACTGGCTTAGCATATAAGAAGTCTTGAGCTTAATACACAGCAATAAAACAAACAAAAGAGAAATGGAAGGAGTCACTACTGTGTTCTCATCCTAGCAGCTGAGACCCCTCTTAAGAACCAACCAGAGGAGCTGCTTGGCTAACGTTCCCCAGGGGGCCAGAGTGGATTCTTTCAGTGGACCAAACAGTACTGACTAATGTGCTCTGCACATAGCCACATGCCCACATCCTCATATGTCTTAAAACATTACAACCATATGTATTTTCTCTCTCATACTCCACTATACATCTACAAATATACTTGAGTCAGTGTTGAACACAGACAAGGTTTATTAACTGTAAGTAACAAGACTAAGTCAAGAGTCTGACCAAGAATGTCTCCTTGACTTCAGTACAGTCAAGCTCCTCTGGTGACTTTCTCTCTCTCAGGTCTCCCCTTGGTCCCTGACGGTCCACCTCAAATAGAGAGAATTCTCCTTTCCTGTGTCTGTTCAATCTTCCAGTCCTCACCTTGACCATCTGTATCTGTGCCCCTTGCTATAAGAATTGATGATTTTAGTTTGCAAAAGTTATCTAACCTTTGACATCTCATTAGTAATTTATCATCCTTCACCCCCTCCCCAACCTAGCCTGTTCCCCTATTGGCCACAAATCTCCACTGTTCAGGAGAGCCCTATCCCACCCTATTGCAAACATCTCAACACCTACAGCAATAGATGGAATAAAGGCTTCTCCATCTTTTAAGCAAATGTTTAATAGTGAATGTGTTTGTTTCTAACACATCCAATTTAATCATTCTATATTTTGGTGAGAATTTTAATACCATAAGGGTGTTCCAAGGAGTGACAAACTCAAAGCCCAGTGCAGCTTCTCTGAAAGTCCCGTGCCTGACTGTTTATTGCAGAGACATCCATATTGCAAATTGTTCAGAAGAGCCTCGCTTGGAAATTGTTCTTTTCTACCAGTTTTAAGAATGCACACTCTCATGCACACACCTGTGCACGTACACGAGCCCATGCATATACACATACTTCAGACTCAGATAAAGCTGTATCCATGGAGGGAATGGTGCACCCTAAACTGAAAACACTAATCACAAAGCTGTCAACTGAAGTAATACATTCAGAAAACTAAGCTGTCTCAAACGTTCTTTCAGTGTTTGGTTTCCAATACCCAATCCCTGAACTCTGTCTCAGACTGCAGATCCATCACCAAAGAATGATGGATTCCTTTGGAGGAAAGTATCTTTTCTGTCCTCAAATTGCCTTTAAGTACTGATAGCAGGCCCAGCATTCACCTGGAGGCAAGTAGACAGATGTAACAGAGAAGTGTAAGCTAGCCCCGGACCTCATCCAGCAGCTCCCCCCTCTTGAAGCTCTATAAGCAGCTCTTGGTTTTGCCCCTGTACATGGTGTAGGGGCAATTCAAATGTATGATAATCTCAGGTTTGCCAAATGACGGCCAAATCCATGTAGCCAACTATGATTCAAATTCCACAAGGGTAGTCCAAACAGTCCTTATAAATGAGCTGGGCCAGAAAGGATGGTGAACCAGCTGGAAACATAATACTGTAGAGACCCAGGTAAGATACAGGGCCTTGTAATGAGGGACTCACAGGAACTCTGGCACAGGAAAAGTCTATGAGACTATCAGCAAAGACAGGACCAAAGGCAACAAGCTGGCTGCCGTGCTTTCAAGAAAGTATGCATTTCTCTTTCTGTGTATCTTTAAGTGGCAGCTCATTATAAATGCTTGCTCTTGACACACAGGAATGCTTTTATTTTTTCACAAATATTAAAATCATGATGCACATGTGTAATGATCTCTTGTCACATAAAAAGCTGATGCAGGCATCTTAGCAAGCACAGTGATTTCTTGTAGTTCAAATTGATGGAGACTCTGTTCTAAGATCAGGTTCTTCCCTTGGTTTGGGCATCTGACTAGAACAGGGTATCACCATGAGAACATGTATTGGGACACTCATGTCTCAAGAAAGGGAGGGAGGAAGAGTGGGAGGGAGGGAGAGAGAACAAACGAGAGCAAGCTCAATCCCTTCTGGGGGTACATCCAGTGACCTAAGGAACTCCTATAAGGCACCATCTCCTAAGAGTCCTTCCATTCCTAAATGTCTACAGCACCTGTCACCACCACACTGGAGACCAATTCTTTATATATGACCATTTGGGAGACACCTATCTAAGCCACAGCAACATATTCGTGAATGACCATGCAGCCTTGACAACTTCTTACTCTATACTGCCAAAGATAGCAAAATGAAGGTGGTTTGCAGATAGCCTGTACTTCTTCATGCACAAAAGCACCCCTAGTCCATGTTCATTAAAGTTAGCCTTGGCCTCATTTGTTACATCGAGTGAACATTTGGGATCCTTCTGCTAGGGTGGACACGCACGCACGGCTGGAGGGCTAGCAGCTCAAACAATACAAGCAAGGTTTAACTTTTTGGAATTCCCAAAGAACAGAGGTGGTATGAAAAGCAGCTGTGGAGAAAGCTAACCATCAGCACTGGTATACAGTCTGCACTTTGAACTCTGCACCGAAGAAGCACTGAAAGTGGGGTCTGAGGCCAGCTCAGAAGTAGACTCCAGTCTCACACTCACATGAGACAAAGCCTCAAAGTCCTAGTCCTTCCCTTTGTAGGCTTTGGTGGCTTTCATGGAGATCAAGTGGCACAGATGTCAACCCCACTTCCTGGGAGTGCTATGACTTGGACCTCTTTCAAACAGCTTTCAGATCTGAAAAGCCTGAAAGGTCAGGAGAGCAGGTAGCTGTGATGGATCAAAGAGAGAGGACGTGCCTAGTCCTCATATCACCTGGCCTGGCCTTGCAAGCTACACAGCGGCAGTAGGACCCCATCTAACTACTTGGGGTGGGGGTGGGGAGTGCAGGAGACAGATGACGACAACCCACCATGTTAGGCTCCAGGGGTCAGGATTTCATCTCTCTCTCTCTTTTTTTTTTTTGAGCGGTACATCATCCCACAGTCAGTCGATGGACTAGCTGCACACACTTCCCCAGTCACCCCAGGATCTTAGCATTTACATTATAGAATAGAACTTTTTGCTATACTAGGAGACTTCCACAGCCCAAATGCAGAAGGGTTCAGCAAAATATGATCGACTGCTTTTCAATAGGCACGGTCCCCTAATGGTAGGCCATGGGCTTTGTAAGGCCAGACAAGTTTGCTAGGTATTTCTTCAGAAATTAACCACATAGAGTTTTTACACATCTTCATAGGCAGCTCAACAAGACCCAGACAGAGCGTCAGCAGCCTCTGGGCTCCGCAGGAGTGGACAGCAATCTAAGTTGGGAGAGGATTTACAGCCCAGTTGGGATGAGAGGAATGCTGGGGAAAATGATTTCCCTTCCCGTTGACAATGGTCAAAGCAATAGCTTGGCTGGCTCAAGGAGATCTGAAGGATAGCCCAGTAAATTTAGAAAGAAAAGAAAGCTCGCTAATAACTGGACCATGAGAGGTAATTTAAGAAAAAGATTTCATTTCAGTTAATGAATGATTTATGGAAAATGCAAACAAATGCAGCGCTCTGCTGTAGCTACAGTCACATTTCAAAACAGGGGACTCACCATCTCATTAATCACAGATTCAAACTGATCCCCCAAAGGGACTCAACTTTGAAGCATTTCAATGGTTAACCTGCAAATCTGGTCACTCATTACCAAAGAGATGTTCATTGTTTGGGAGTTTAGGTGCCAAGGTCACAGAATACGCTAGAACAAGGTATGCATGAGCAAACTCTCAAATTATAGTGCTCATAACCAAGAACTGAGCTGATCTTCATAATAGTTTTTAAATTCACGTTGATTCATGCTTAATGGATTATTTTCCCTACAGATGGGTTATTACACATGGTGGGAATAATTGCTTTTCCAGTATAATGTTTGGTGGGATTAATTAAGTCCTGTTTGTTTCCTCTCAAGATAATACAAGCAAAACCTGGAAATGAGTAATATTCTTGAGGAGGAAGCTGAGGAGAAGGCATTGCTATAGGCAGCAGAAGGCGGGATTGCCTGCTTTGGCTCCAGCCAGCCTGTATCACGTGCAGCAGTGGGAGGGATGCTATGGCTCACTTCTTGAGAATCCTTACCTCTTCTCCTCTCTCACGGAATGGATTTCCACTGCAAGGGCTTCTCAAGTTAACACCAGGAGGACTTGGTTTATGCTTTCAGTGTTCTGAAATGCTCACACATAGCTCCCAGAGAAACAAAATTTATTACTGTCACACAGGCAAAGGGACATAGGATGACTGGGAGGAGCTCTGGGTGGCTGAGGAGTTAATATTGGATGGTTAACTCTGAAGGCTTGACAAGAATTCCCAACGCCATATTCCTTCTCCAGTTACACTAGCCCTAAGCTGTCTCTCCTTTCCTTTTAATCTCGGCTTAACCTTAACTCTGTTACCACACATCTCACCTCTGGAGCTAGAGTTCCTTACTCTGCTGACCCATTCACTGTCTCTCAGTCAGCAGCCAGATCTTGAGGTACTGCTTGCTCTGAGTGAGTTACAGGTGTCCTACCAGGTCCCCGCTGGTCACTGTGTCCTACCATTCTAGAGGCACTGCAAACTAGCCATGCCCCTAGTTGAATTCCTGACTCAAGGTAAGAGGGTGTGGTCAAGCATATCTGGTCTAGTTTTCCTTGTAGAGGCAACCACTCAGTCCCACTTCTAGTCACTGATGAGCTCATCAGAGTACACGGAAGCTGTTCTCCTTCCTCATGCTCTAGAGACTCAGCTCAGTAGTTCTTCCACCATCCAGGAGCACCTCCCTTTCTCCACTCATGTCACCCAAGGATCTCCGCGGCTCCAAGACCCTCAAGCTTTGCCCTAGAACGAGTCAGATACAGAGTTAGCCTTTCTCTGGGCCAGGCATTTAAAAACTCAGCACTGAATTGGGCAAAGGAGTCAGTGCCTTTCCCAGAGGCTCTGGACTCAGACTATGTCCCTTATCATTAAAGATGGAGTCTTGACAGAACATCTAGCCAAACATCTTGACCTTGACTTAACAAGAGAACAATAGATGTGACTGGGAATAATCTGTCTTGCAAACCAGAGCAGTGCCTGGATCCACTCTCTGGGCAGTGGCAAGCGAGACAGAGACCTAGGCCTGAGGACCCCCAGGAAGAGCAGGGGCAGCTTCATTCTGCAGGGAAGCACTGGCCTCACATACCACAGGCAGCTGATCTTCTGTCTGCCCCGGTGCATAATGGTGACATGTCGTTGGTGTGTATGTATTTCTACTCCCCTATGATGATGTAAACTGAGGCAAATGTAGAGTTTCTAAAAGGGAAGAGGTCATGAGAATCATGCAGAATCTACAACACCCACTCCTTTAACTGATTAAGAAAAGATGATCCGAGAGAAATTAAGAAACTGTCCCCAAAGCATGTATTTGGCTGTAAGAAAGTCACCACCTGTTCCCCTAAAAAAGTCTCCGTTATATCACTGAGTTTTATTTAAAACTATAACGATCAGCATCCAAGGGAAGAGATGTAAATATTTATCACAATTCTGACTTTAGCTTCTTCATGTTGTCAACACTTTAGTTACACATCTAACAGGTTTTTTTTTTTTCTCCCCAAGAATAGAAGGAGCTATGTGTATTATGGAGATCCAGTCCTGTATCTAGGCGTGAGGTGGGGATCCCGGCCCTGAGCTAGCAGGTAACTGCAGGCTGTGCTCTAGGCCTTCTCTTCCTAGACCTGAGCAGGCTCTTTCCATTATGGGTCTTTTTCATCCATTTCCCAAAACCCATCATCCTTCTGAGAGCAGACTGAAGAGGTCATGCTATATCATAGCAAGGTGGGGTGGCACAGAGCAGCATGTTTCAGTCAAAGGCACATGGCTACATGAAGGACAAGCCATTGTCATTATGTTCCAGAAAAAGACCAGGAACTCATCCAGGTTGGGTATAGCAAAGGAAGATGGTAGCAACCAGGGGTGGCACTTTAGTGTCCATTGGCAGCTGTTTCCCTTCACAGGTCCAAAACAGTTTAGGGAGGGACATAGCTAACATCAGTGGCCCCAAAGTGAAGATAGGCACTGGCTTCTTATCTACCAGTCTCCTATGCACTGAAGGGTCAGTCACTCCTGTTCGTCACAAGCTTCATGAAAGGTTTAAGAGCCTCCACAAGAGAATCCTGTATCATCAAAGGCCTGGCACTTAGGTGTCACTGGCTGTCATCTTCTTCCTGCCATACACTCAAGGCTTCTGTCCCCTGTTCCCAGGCCCCACATCTGTCTCCAATATTCTTAGAACTCACAGACCCCTCTCTGTCTTGCTGGGCTTTGGGGGAAGCGGGTCTGGTAGCTTCCCAGCTTTGTTACTGGAGGCTTACACATTACAAACTGAACCTGTCAAGAGGGGGCTTCTCATCTCTGTTTTTAATATCCTTAACAACTCTAAGGCAGCAAATGGGTGTCCAGGAGACAGGGCATGAAATCTGTCTGCCGATATCAACTCTCAGCAGGTCAAGTGTCACTTCACATCACTAGCAGCTCTGCCTAGAGAAACGGGAAACTTAAAGCCTGTGGCTCTAGGCAAGCTGCATGAATGACTTTATTTCTTTGTAAATAAATGGGATCAATAGCACTGCTGACAAGAAGGCTTGCTGCACCTTTAATCAATCAACAGGAATGCAAAGTTTACAATGATGCACACAGCCACACTCCCAAGAACAAGCAGGTCAGAGAGAATGACCGCACACCTGCATTTTGTTGGCTGCCAACCATCCTTTCTTCTAAGCTTGTTTCTCATTGCTTTAGGGCTGTGCTTGGTGCTGTCCTGGGCATGTTGTCCCAAAGGCCCCATGACAAACACTAGGGTACCATTTCCGTGTTAAAAACAAATAAAAGACCCTGTTCATTGCTCCACAATGCTGTGCCTAGGGAAGCCAACAGGAGAGCTTTGTAGCAGCAGTAGCAGCAGCAGCAGCAAGCAGCAGCAGGGGGAAGTGAACCGAGTGCATTGTCTAAGTCTCCAGCATCTTGGGCCCAGGCAAAAGAGTTCTCTTTCCTGGACTTTGCCTAATGGGTGGATAGCATCCACTTACTCTTGAGGGTATTTCCAAGTATCCCCACAGAATTCCCAGCAACCATTCCACAGAGGATTGTAACAGGACTAGAGCAACAAAGCAGTGAGTGGAATGGTCATACTGGGAAGCAGACATAATAAAACCTGTCTCACGTCTTAGTGGTCTAAAAGAGATGCTATCAACAGCCACCAGTGACACAGCTCAGGCCACAGGGAACTCTCTCGATGCTCTACATGTCTGTCTGTTCTGTTTTATTTTGAGTCAGAATCTCATGTAGTCCAGACAGTCCTCTAACTCACTATATAGCTGAAGATGACTTTGAGTTTCTGATTTCCCTACTTCTACGTCTGTCTTCTGAGCAAAACAGCTGGCATCGTCATCTGATCAGCTATGCCTTCGTGTAGGAGATCTCAGTTGTGCTTGCTCACTACTGGTGTTCCGAGAGAGAAGGATGGGAGGATCATGTGAGATTCTGGCTGTTCCTTGAGCCAGTAGCACACAATTCTGCCCTAATTATATATGACCACAGGGTTTTGCAACATGTTAAAGTATATGGAATAAAGTTAAGCAAGGAGCAACTCCATCCAACCTCTGTGGGGAAGCCATCATCTATATGCTCCAAGGTGAGATGTTGTCGTCCTGCTGCCTAGGGTTCAGTCATATTCTTGCGAATAGCCACTCATCCATGCTCTGAGTGAGCCTCATAAATTCTCTGGTCCCCCAGGATGAGCTCTGGAGAAACTATGAACTTTGGTGGAATTGTACTTTGGTTTGTTAGGGATGCGTTAAAAAGAAGAGCCAAGCACTTTTTTCTTCCTTTTTCTTTTCTTTTTGGGAGGTGGGGCAGTAGGTAGATTCTTGCTGAGAACGGTCCTCCAGTTTTAATCTTTAAAAATTTATTTATTTATTCTATTTTATTTATATTCCTACCATAGTTTAAGCATTTTTTAAAAGTTTCCTGAGGGAAAGGATTCTCAAAATACCCCACCTTCCTAGCACTGGGATCTCAGGGATACATTACCATGTAAAGTTTTATTCTAAGGACTGAACCCAGGACTTTGTGTATATTAGGCAAGCATTTTACCAATGAGCTACATTCTCATCCCCTCCTAAAGATGCTTTTTTTTTGTTTGTTTGTTTTTGTTTTTCAAGACAGGGTTTCTCTGTGCAGCCCTGGCTGTCCTGGAACTCACTCTGTAGACCAGGCTGGCCTCGAACTCAGAAATCCACCTGCCTCTGCCTCCCAAGTGCTGGGATTAAAGGCATGCACCACTACCGCCCGGCAAGATGCTTTGAATGTATAGATTTTTCAAGCCTGTGAGGTTTTTGTCAAGCCAGGGCTTTTGGTTCCAAAGTGGTGCCTACCTTGGTGCCTTGCTGTATTGCCATGTAGGTTGGGTACACTCTTTGCAATAGTTGGAGAAATCTTTTCATCTCCCTAGGACTTCCTCTGGCAAACTGAGCCTGCCTGAGAGATATTAATAGGCTACTTTTTCATGTAACCTGGTCACCAGAAAGGTAGTCTGTCCATTAGCAATACACACTACCCTGAGCAGTACACATCTACCATCTCAAGAGTACAGTTTACTCCCACCACCGAGAATGTAACCAGAGGAGAAGTAAACACATGGGGAGCCTGGGTCAGTGCTGCACTCAGAAGACTTGAGCTGCCCCTGCCTCCATGTTTATCATGGAAGACAACAATAGCTCAGGAATGGAGGACACAAGAGCTTAGGACAAGTCCTCAGGACCATAAACCAGGCTTTACCAACAGGCCCAGGCTTCTGACCTTTGGGGCATTTGACTTGCCTCCGAGATTTCTGGATTTCCAACTAAGAAGTAGGTCTGACAGCTCTGAGGCTGAAGGCTGGGTGTCACATTCTTTGTTTGCCATGAATAAGAAAGGGGTCAACCACAAGGAAGGCTGAAGCTGGCATGCATCAACTGCCAACATTTAAGTCCCTAATTCTGATTGTTCCCTAATGATCATATAGCAGATGGCCTTGCCTATACCTAAGAGTCTAGCAATTCCACACTGAGTCCATGTGCTTCAGAGGAGAGAGGGCAGATGTTGTTGTCTCCATCTCACCCTTGTGAGAGACAAAGGGAAACCACCCTTGCCTGGGCACTGCGCAGGTGCTAAACATTGCAAAAGCACTATTTAAATGTTTAAAATCTATTAAAATCACTGTTAGTTTTAATGACAAGGTGTTTTTTGTTTTCTTGGGGTTTTTTGTTTGTTTGTTTGTTGTAAATACTTTATGACAACCATTTTTCCTGTAAAGAAGCCAAGATAGAGGGATGGGATAAACCAACACTCCCTAATTAGCAACCTTGGATTCTCGAGCCATTGGATGTCTAAGTTGCCTTGAGCAACAGCACTGCCAGCCACATAGACAGCCAGACCATTCTCAGTGCCCACACCAGGCTTCTTAAATGCTCCATGATGCCTCGAGAAAACTATGCAGAAGACTGCAGCCGTCTGCCTTGGCTCCCGCATGCGGAGCCTGGGCCAGGACTGTTTGAACAGTTTGTACTAGGCTTTGTGCAATCAATCACAGCCTGGATGGATCATTTCCACCTTGGTCAGAGTGGAAGTACATCTCCTGGTGGAAAGATAGTAATTCTTGTGTCGAGGCTGTGACTGGTCCACCACACAAGCCTTAATAACTGTGATTGGTCCAAAATAAACAGCTGTGATTGGTCAAATAGGGATTGGTCCAAATATTCTTGTTTGGTCTATATAATCAGACCCTCAGCTCACTCAGAGTTGACAGAGGGACACCTCCCTATGCTGCCCACTCTGATACTGCAATATCAGGCTTACTGAAGACTTCTATTGAATTACCTTTCTTTGTCTCCTTCCAGGAGTCCACACTGAGCTGAAAACAGGATGACGATAGTGGCAGATGCACCTTCAGCCACACTGGCAATGGAGTTAGCTGGCAGATGAGCCAAGCATTGTCCTGGGCAAGGGCAACTGTACCTGGCTGCAGCCTCCTCCAGCAGATTCAATGAAACCCCATCACAGGGAGTAACAGGCGCACTGCTGCCTGCTCAGTTGCTGAGCAGATAACTGCCTTGGTGACTGCATGTGCCTTTTCAGATGACAGCTAAATCCTACCAGCCCCACTCAGGTGTCTGCCTAAAGGGGTGGCTTGATTATATGGGTGCCACCCATACCAGATCACACTGGTCCAGAAGACTGTACTTTAGTAGTTTGACAGGTAAGTAGTTCAACAAATAGGACATAGTCCAGTCTGATGTCTGGATCCCTGCCACCGATACTGCTTCTGATCCCCTGTGCTGGGCTCCCAGACAGCCTAGCTTATATTCCCTAGACCCTAAGCTCCCTACTTTGAAAGTTGTGCAACTCTTGAACACCTAAAGTGATCCCCCGCCATGGGGGCAACTGCAGCAGCTGGTGCCCAGGTTCTGATACTAGCTTCTAAGTTCCTGAACTCTAGGTCCCTATCTCCTCAGTGTATGGAGCCTATGACTGCTGCTTGACAGCAGAGGAAACAGTTAGGCAGAGGCTAAGCAGCAGCCCTAACCTATCCAGAGCTGGCCCTGCCAACCTGTAGCAAATAAAAGCCAGACCCATGCTTCAGGTATTCCTGCCCTGGAAGCCATTCCCTACGTGGAAGGAATGCCTCTCCTGAGTGATCATGGTTAAGTCTGATGCTAGTTTCCTTAGAGCATGCTTACCTGAAAGACATAGGTACCCTGCATTGTTCAGGCAGCAGTTTGAGAACATTCAGTTGAACAGAAGGGGATGTAGGAGAAATCACAGCCTGTATGGTTTGAATATAGCTTGGCCCAAGGGAAGTGGTGCCATTAAGAGGTGTGGCCTTGTTGGAAGAGGTGGGGCTTTGTTGGAGGAAGATGTCACTGTGTAGGCAGACTTTGAGGTTTCCCAGTGTTCAAGCTCTGCCCAGTAAAGAAGACAGTCCCCTCCTGGCTGCCTGCAGATCATAATGTGGAACTCTCAGATCTTCCAACACCATGTCTGCCTGCACACTGTCATGATTCCCACCATGATGATAATGGACTGAACCTCTGAAACTGTAAGTCTGCCCCAATGAAATATTTTCCTTTATCAGAGTTACCTTGGGCATGTTGTCCCTTCATAGCCATGAAACCCTAACTAAGACAAAGCCAAAGGAGATAATCTCTAGAAGGGTTCTTGAGTGCTGTCAAGTCTTCAGAGCCAAGAGTTTCAGACCTGAGAGTCCAGATAACCCAAGTCTCTGCAGAAAATGAAACTTAGAGCAGCGGTTCTCAACATTCCTAATGTTGTAACCCTTTAATACAGTTCGTCATGTTGTGGTGACCTCCAACCATAAAATTATTTCATTACTACTTCATAAGTATAATTTTGTTACTGTTGCAAATTATAATGTAAATATCTGATGTGCAGGAATGTAATAAATGATCCTGGTTGGGAACCACTGTGCTAGAGGGTACTAGCTTCCACTGTTCTCCCTGCCTATGGCCCTCCTCATTGCTGTCAGATACTGGGAGGCAAAGGATGTTCAGGACCAGTGTTTCCATAGCTTTTTGCCTACCTATGATTTATATCAAAACTGAACTAAAGAGCCCTCAGCTAGTGGATCTATGCTCTCCTGAGGCAGGAGCATGCTCGAGGGAAAACAGTGAAGGAAGGGAAGTGCCAAGTACAGTCTGAATCCCCAAAGAAAGCTCAGCTGGCTGTGAGGGCTAGGGTCCCAGATCTCTGCCATGACACGAGATCTTGGCTCTTTATGCTAGAGAAATGAAAGTTTTTCTTTCCACATAGAAACTATTCACAAATACTCCTAACACCTATATCTATAAAAAATGACCTTCAGTTGTCATAAATATCATTATTCCACATTATGGACTATTACTCAACAACACCAAAAAGAGATTGAGTTGTTATATCCACCTTAGATGGATTTCAGATGAAGTAGGAGAGGTGAAAAAAAAAAAAAAGCGCCAGTCTTGAAAGGTGACCAACTGTGCAATTCCCATCTACTTTCTAGTGTAATAATGAAAAAAAATTACAGCCCTGAGGACGAGACGGTGGTTGTTAGAAATGCAGCAAGGTGAAGAGGAAGAGGAGGAGGAAGAGGAGGAGGTGGGGGATATGGTTCTGAACATAAAAGGAAAACTCTATTTCTTGGTGGGGATTCCAGTTATGAAAGATGTTAGCTCTGGACAGAACTGAGCAAAGAACTTATGGAATCGATCTACATTATTTCTTACAGTTGTATGGAAATGTATGACTAGCTCTAAAAATGTAACAAAAGTCTTTTTTCTACCCAAAACTCCTGTCATCTTCTTTGAGAAGTACAGAAAAGGCTGTTTTATCTCATATAGATGTACAAAACATAAAACCACAGGAAACTAGAGAAAAAGGTAGATTTGATACAAAGTAAGGCAACAGCGTCATCTTTTTAATGAATTCAGTGTTTGTTTTAAATAGGATCTCAGTCATCTATTTCTGAAAATCCAAGCATATAGGGAATGAAGACATGACGATAAGCCAGGAGTCCACATAAAAACAGACCCACAGAACAGAGCAACCAAGAAGCAAGCATATTTAAGAGACTGAAAGACCAAACAGAGAAATTTAGTATTTGATTAGTGAAAATAACTGAATGAGAATTCCACAACCACAATGAATGAGTTTACTAGGAGATCACAGGACAGGCAAAAGAAAGTTGAAACTCAAATATATATCCGATAGATAAACACAGAGACAGAAAAGGAATGTTAAGTAACAGAAAAGGAAAGGCTAGGGAGAACACATAAAAACACATACTATGTATATATGAGAACCTGAGTTTGAACCTTCAGAACCTTTGTAAAGTATATCTGTAACCCAAGAGCTCCAAAGCAGAGACAGGGGAGAATCCTTGTAAGCTTATGGGCATCTGGTCTACTGTACACAATGATAAACAAGAGACTATTTCAAACAAGGTGGAAGGGAGAAGGCAATGGTTGTCCTTGGACCTTCATATACACTTTATGGTGCTTCGAAAGGCATGTGACAGGATGTCAAGGTCTACCATTTAAGTACAGGAGTCCCAGAAGAAGAAGAGAAAGAGTGAGGTAAGGTAACAACAGAGGCACTAAGCATTCATCCAAGTCTGAACAACGGTAGCTTAGGAACAAGCACATGAATGGTCATACAGCAAGCCAGGCAAATCCACACTCACTTATAAAAGTGTATGTTGGCATGCTACTGAAAATTTAAATGTGCTTAGGTATTTCTGGTGAAAAGCTTACCTGGATAATAACCCTGTGGAATGGCGAACTGACTTGTCCAGTTCAGCCAATCTACTGCAAAGAACCTACTGTAAAGACACACTGGAAGCCCCGTGACAAGACTAATACTCACAACTATTAGATCAAGTCTAGTAGACTTTACATAGACTTTGACTAGAAAAGTCAGACAGAAAACACTGGAAATCCGAATGGAACACAACAAGAATATCCAAAAGCCATCAGAACAGAGGAAGGGCCAGTGAGAAACACCAGAGTGTGATTGTAGACCAGAGAGCTCATTCACGTGACAAAGGGAAACAGAAAAGCATTGCCAATAGGTGGATCCTGAGGGTTCACTGTCCAGCCAACCCAGCCCAAGCAGTGAGCTTCTTGTTCACTGAGACATCTTGTCTTAAACATAATAAGGTGGAGCAGATATCATGCTCTGACCTCTGAATGTGCACACACAGATACATGCACCCACATACTCATGTACATGAAACACACTTCTACCCCCAAATCCCCCAGCATCACTAACATTCAGTCATCTGACCAGAATAATAATGAGATTGAGAATATATGCATTATGAGAGGCTCTGACAAGTGCCTGGCTAATACAGAAGTAGAGGCTCACAGCCATCCATTGAACTGAGCATAGGGTCCCCAATGAAGAAGCAAGAGAAAGGACCCAAGGAGCTGAAGGGTTTGCAGCCCCTTAGGACGAACAATATGAACTAACTAGTACCCTCAGAGCTCCCAGGGACTAACCCACCAACCTAAGAGGACGCAGGGTGGGACTCATGGCTCCAGCTGCATATGTAGCAGAGGATGGCTTAGTCAGTCACCAGTGGGAGAAGAGGCCCTTGGTCTTGTGAAGGTTCTATGCCCCAGTGTAGGGGAATGCCAGGGCCAGGAAGCAGGAGAGGGTGGGCTGGTGAGCAGGAGGAGAGGGGAGGGAACAGGGGTTTTTGTTTTCGGAGGGGAAACCGGGAAAGGAGATATCATTTGAAATATAAGTAAAGAAAATATCTAATAAAAATATTCAGAAATGATGTATAAATAAAGAACAAACTAATAATAATGCTTTCCTGTTGGGAAGAAAAAGGAGGTAGAGATGAAAGTATGCAAGCATCCATTTACTGACTCTGAACCTCATGGTTAGAACAAAAATGAAGACAGAATCATTAAAAGTATCCCTCCTTATCGTTTTTGATCACTTTAGGGTGAAAGTCGATTTTATTTGATATTAGAATGGCTACTCCAGCTTTTTTCTTGGGACCATTGGCTTGGAGGATTCTGGCATGGGTACAGTAAGTGGGTAAAGCTCTTTTGGAAAGGAATTTGACAGTGTGTATCCAGCCCTAGTAATCCCACTTCTGGGAACGAATCCTAGGAAGCAATCCAAAATATAGAAAAAGTATGCACGGATGCGCTCACTACAACGTTATCTGCACCAGATGCAACTTGAGAGCAATTAAATGCACACGCAGAGAGGGTGGGCTGGCAAATGGTCCAACCATTGGACTGACTCCTGTGTAACTGAGAGTGGGGTACAGGGAGTAAGAATCCAAGATTCCTTAGAGAGGATGACAAATGCTTGGTGCAGGGGAAGTAAAAAGTACAGCGTGCTGACGTTACACTGTGGTGGTTAGAAGTAAAACCCACAGGGAAATCAAGAGTTGCCTGCAGCCCTGAAAGACCCCACACACTGTCCTCACCTAGACCACCAAAAACAAGCAGCCTCTAGTGTTCCTCTACTTCATAAAGGGTCTGCTAGAATTTTCTCTGACCTCCCTTATGAACAACCTGTAAGATCAAGACTGCAAAGCAGGGCTACCCCATTGAGCAGTTCTGTGGGACGCTAAATCACTGTCTTGGCAGACAAGACGACATCAGGCCCATATAACTGTAGAGCAGAGGCCTGGCAGCCCAGCCCAGAGAGGAAAGTGAAGGTTCCCTAATGCTGAGGAATAGAATGCAGGCTGTGCTGGAGAAACACTGGCAGCTGGCCGTGAGGCCTCTTCGTGGAGTTAAGCAAAGGATGCCATGTCCCAACTTAGACCCAGAAACACTTAGATTGTCAACAGATCCCCAAGAATATGGTGCCTATCTGCCCTGTGTTAAATCACTGGAACAAAGGTGCACTGGCAAGAAGGTTCTAGAATCTGTACATTTGCTTGTTTTTATATGCTGGAGAAGAAAAGATTGAAAGAGAGTTGGGCGTGCCCACGAGTTACCTTATTTGTTGTCCGCAGGCAGTACCCCTCAATCACAGACTGCTTTGCTTCCCTTTTCTAAAATCATATCTACTGCAAAGAAAGAAGTGAGTGTGAGAGAGTAATAGAAAAGAGGGAGGGAGGGAGGGAGGGAAAGAGAGGAGTGAATGGAAGAACAGGGAGAGAAGGGAGGAAAACAATGGCTTCCTCCTAGGAGCACCTTGTGGGCTCACACCGCCTTCAAAGAAACCCTTGTAGCAGGATTCTGGCCACAGTTCCTTCCAAGATGAGCTGCCTGCCAGGGTGAAGGCTCAGTGCTCTGAGAACAACTCTGCTCCATTGGGCAAGGTTCTGATGACTTGCAAAATTGGAGTAAACCTGTCCTGTCTCAGGCTCACAGGATAGACTTCAGGAGTAAGCCAACCAGCCTGGGTCTGTGGCCTCTTCCATAAAGAAGAACAGCAGAACAATAGGCCAGGCAGTCACTGAGAGGGCCATGAGTAAATTGCAGGCACAGAAACAATGACAGGATCCTCAGACCCTGGGTGTAGCACAGGATGTCCCTGGTAAGTATTGTAACTACCAAAGCAATGGATCCTTCCTGGCTTCACTTTGGTCCAAGCTGCAATATGGTGAGGTTTAATAGGTGTGAGAATGTCTAGAGTTGATTAAGCTAATAGGAGGTTAGCTCATTTTCACACAGAAAGACATCTCAACTTTTCTGGAGCAGGGGAATGAGTAAACGAAACTGACCTCTGTCAGAGTGGATGAGGTTTAATTTGTTGCAAAAGAAGAGAGTGGATCAGTCCACTCAAAAACCTTGTACCTTGGTCCCCTCAGCAAGTCCAGAGGGAGTTTCAGTGGTAGAAAAATAAAGGAAAGAGAAGAACGTCTATGGTTTACCTACCACAAGCTCTTCAGTGGCAGGCTTGAGTACTGACTGAGTGTCAGGCCCCTCCTATTTTCAGAGTGACAAGGTGAGCCATGCCTGCCTTGGAGAGCAGAAAGATGGCCAAAGCTGTCCTCCTCACCCATCATGATGCTGTGGAAGAGCATGGCAGCAGGAAGAATGAGGGATGCCAATCAGCCAACAGTATGAGAGGTGTCTTATCCTGGATCACATACATGGTTCCAGAGAGAAACTATGGAAGCAGTAGTCAGTGAGAGAAAGGCTTTACATATCTTTCTGGCCTTGAAGATGGAAGAGGCTACCAGCCAAAACAACAGAAGAAAACAATCCCTCAAACAACAAAGCAAAGCAAAACAAAACAAAACAACAACAATGCAAACCCGGCAGCCTGTGGATACTGGACACATAATAGAAGAGTCTTCCCACAGACTTTTGGAACAAATGCCACTCAAGAAAATTGGACTTTACTCATGAGGCGCTTTTGGACTTTCACTAATCAGACTGTATAGAATACATGTGTGCAACTTCAAGTGAGCCACTAAGATTGGCTCCTCTGTGACATGAGACTGGTCCACCAGCTCCCCTCAGCAGGAAATGTCATTTCCCAGTTGATATGGAAACCCAGTTGATATGTGAGCTGGTCACTCAGCTCTCCTGAGACATTATCCCAGAAATCCTCACTCCTCTCTAGGATCTTGTCCTGCTAAGCCCTACACTCTTTTGTTCTCAGTTAACAGCTAATTATCTAGTAAAACTAGAAAGCAGTCCAGTGGTAGAGCATTTGTCTAGCAAGCATAGGACCCTGGGGTTGATCAGCAACACCGCATTTGCTTAAATAAGTACACACACCACACACACACACACACACACACACACACACACACACACACACATTTTTTTCTGAAGCCCAGATCCTAGAGAAACTCCAATACCTTTTCTGAACCCCTGCATCAGGGGATGCTGCTTGGGAAGCCTCCAGTTGCCAGAAGGCATCAGGCTTGGTACTTACACAGCTTTCCTGAAACAGAACTTCTCCCAGGAAGTTAGAGGCAAAGGAGGAAGGGATATGGAGGAAAGTGATAAGAAGGGTCGGGGTGAGGGGATGGAGATGGGTGGCTCACAAGGAACAGCCAACCGCCATGAGAGTTGTAATGCATTCTTCAAACCAGTCCCAAAGTCACAGTGAATCTAGGACCCGCAGCTGGGTAGGTCCAGGGGTCTCATGAGGCTGAGTCATCACAGCTTTCTCGGAACAGACATCTTTGCTGCTCCAGTGTGCTCTTGGGGTGCCCTGTCAGTTGTACAGCCCAGCTTATGACACGTAGGAGAACTCTGATTTTTTATTACTGATCTATGACAACCACAGGCTCTCAGGGTCCCTTCCTCAGTAATGCCTATGCGAGAGTGGGTCATGGGATGGAAAGGAGCACAGAAAATGATGAGTGGAAAAGTTCTCCTAGGATATCCCATACCTGTTCAGTACCTGTAGCCAGAGCTAGCACACACCCTCCTGGCCAACAGGGAGACTTTCTTCCTAGGCACTCTGGAATAAGTCCTTATATGTTCCTCTAGGAAAGTTAAAAAAATATCCATTTACAAATTCTCCCTGCAAAGAGTATCTTCACGTTGGGGCTTTCTAATGTTACTGCGTGGGGATGCATACTAAACTCAGGATCATTTTCTTAACAAGCCACAAAACTACTCAAGACCATGACAATTTGCTACGCCATGGCTCAACGAGCTAATCCCTCTTTCTTGTTAACTTCTTACCAATTACAACTTTGGCAGCACATTTTAGGGCTGCCGAGCTTTGTGAATTTGCTTCTTGGAGGGCATTAAGTAAATCCACTTTTCAATTTAAAAATAAAATTACATCAGGGGCAAAGCCCTGGAGCCTTTACTTCTAGCCACATTGAAAATATAGAGGACCAGGCCCCCTTTCCCCAAATCAAATAAAGAGCCAAGGCAGCTATTGAGAACAAATACTTGCTAAATGGAAATATATTAAAGTGGCCTTACTGTAAATTCCAAAAGAGTAGCTGGCTAAACTAAACAGTATTGGCCATCAAGAAGGAAACATGGACCCAGGCTGAGACATTGCCTTTGCATTTTTTAGAAATGGAAGAGCTGAAAATGTTCTGTTTTAATGTGTGTGTGTGTGTGTGTGTGTGTGTGTGTGTGTGTGTGTGTGTGTGTGTGTGTGGAGGCCAGAGGACAACTTGACTTGTCATCCTCAAAAATGCAGTCTATCTTCTGCAAGTGAGGGGTTGTCAACTGGCCTACCAGCAAATAGGCTTAACTGGCTGGCTGCAAGTTCCAAGGTTTCACCTGAATTCAGCATAATCCAGCACTGCAATTACAAGTTTGTTCAACTACACTGGGCATTTTCACATGGGTCTGGAGACAGAGCCCACTTTATTAACTGAGCTATCTCTCTAGCCTGTGAAATATTCTTGGTTAATCCCCCACTTTAGAGTAACATAATGGAAGGGGATAGGAGAGGGAGAGCCCTCTCTAGAGTGCTAGAGCAGCACCAGGCAGATGGTATACATACTGGAAGGACAGTGCTGTACATCCCCACTGCATACTTCGTCCTACCAGCACACAATTCTCAAGCAATCACAGAGAGAAGAGCTACCTGAATTCACTACTGCCAAATTTGTCTAGAGGAAGCTGAGTACCTGCAAGAGCAACTAGCTGAGCTCCTACTTCGTCCCCAGCAGCTCAGGGAATTGGTGAATTCCCATAATTCCCTGTTCAGTTTTCCAAGGGCCTAGAGTTGTCTCAATGCAAGGTGATGAGGCCAGAGGAGCTGGCTGCATGAAACATGAAGCGGTTTTGTCTGACTTGAAAAGAAAATCCTTACAGGAAAATAAAAGATATTCACTACCAGCACATTTTACTCAAAGAACAAAAGAACAAAGGTTCCTCTCTTTTAAAAAAGTATATGAAACAAATTTCCAAAACCACAGAAATTTTCTTGAAAAAAAAAAGTGTGTGGTATTTGATTCAATGTTAAGGTCACTTTCTTACAACTCTGCTATAAGGAGATATTGGGGGAGAGCCACTGCTGTGGGCGAATGAGAAATGAGGGAGAGAAGCAAATATTGCCTTTGCGTGCGATAATCCTTTATAAATTGCTGGGCACGTCCGTTCTTCCTGAGCCATGAGCAGGAGGAGGGCTGCAGCATCTTTTCACCACTGCAGTCTGGCAGGGGATGGTCTGGAAGTCTGGGCGGGGAGCCTGCCTTCTATGCCCCATCCAAAGCACAATGAGCAAGGTGAACCCACAGGGACAGGCAGCGGTGAGCACCAACAGATTTCTCTGAGTCTCAGCTATGAGTGCATGCCCAGACATTTGCTCGGTAGGCAAGGGGGAGGGTATGGCGGTGCAGAGCAGGGGATATGATGCTTGCCTATATGATTGCATGGCCTGATGACCTCAGGTCTTGACCTTTCCTCCACAAAGCACAAAACTGTAGCAAAGAAATTATAAAGGGGGAGGGGGGTCAGGGGTGTGAAAATTGAGTGGGCATTTTTAAAAAGAGGGCATGTGCTCTGGAGCCAGGCAAACACGGTTCCAGTCTTACTGATTAGCCAGAGATCTTGCTGTGCTCAGAAAAGATTATCAAGGTCAGCTCCATCACCCCTGAAATAAGGACCATACAACCTGACCTCTATGGCTACTGGGAGGATTTTAAATAAATAGTGCAAAGTGTGAGGTCCAGACTAAAAGCTCAATAAACACTAAATGCTTTATTATGAATTTCATGATCTTTGATGACAGTCTGTGTAAAAGTCACACAGAAGTCTAACCATGTTTTCAACACCACAAATGTGATCTATTATGAAAAATACTTGCATTTAGATTCATACCTGTACACGGAAAATGTGACACTGGAAAATTACCATCTGCAAAGCAGGAAGGAGTGTTTCTGTCAATTCACCATGTACTTCTTGGGAACCTGGCATATTCAGGGCACCTCTATCAGCTACAGTGGGGCACACTGGCTCCAAGAGACTATGTTAGGCTGCAGGTTGCTCAATGCCTGATCACTGTCATTAATCTTATTTACCATTTAGGAAATACTCCACGTGGTAAACAATGCTCAGAGCATCCTGGACATTGCCAAAATCAGCGATTACACTCCGACCACAAGGAGCCCATCCTGTGGAAGAAGAACAAAATATTTTCACCCCTCTAAACAGGCCCCTCTTCTGCCAAACAGGAAAGTACTTTATCTTGTCAGGGGACACTCAGGATCAGTGCCCTGGAATTAGGGAAGACAAGAAGCCTGTGTATTTACATTGGCCTCCTCCTTGAGTTTCTGAATTTAGTTACCCAGTGCTCCTTCACCCTTGCTTAATTCCCTCAGACCAGGCAGGAGATGTCAGGTGGAAACAGACAGCTGAACTTCTGGTCCACTGAACTCAACCCTTGCTTGCTTCCTTGACAATATTTTCCTAAAACTTTAAAAATATTTTAAGATTTATTCCTGTTGTTATGTGTACACACGCGTCTATCTGGGGATGAATCAAGATGAACCAAGATGCTCTCAGAGGCTAGAAGCATCAGATCAATTGCCTGGTGCTGAATTACAGATGGTTGTAAGCCACCCCAAGTGAGTGCTGGGAACATAGGGTTTCTGCAACAGCAGCTCTTAACTGCTGACCCACTTCTCTAACTTCATTTTCTTAGAGCTAAGAGGAAAAAATAAACACTTGGCTCTTAGTTTCCTGAGGTGCTAGAGGCATGGCTGTCACTTTTAAAGGGTCCGTGAGTAACTACAGACCCAGCAGCTGGAAAACTACGGAGGTTTACTCATTTAAACATGTGATGGTTTCCTTGGGCAAGGCAAACCAACGCCATTATGGAGTACCTACACACAAACTTGCTTACACTCAGTACTGACCAATGAGGCGCTGTCCTGGTGTCATTTCTGCTGTGGTGACAAAATAACCTGGTAAAAAAGCCACTTAGAGGAGGAAGGGTTAATTTGACTTACAATGCCAAGTTATAGTCAATCTCTTGCGGTAAACCAAGACAAAAACTTGTAGCAACTTATATACACACACAAGAGCAAAGAGAGGAATGAATACATGCATGTTCATTTGTTTGTGTTGAGTTCAGTTTCTCTACTCTTACACAATGCAATTCCACATGCTTATGGAATGGTATTGCCCACAGTGGGCTGGTTCCCACATCAATTAACTCACAAGATAATCAAGATAAACTCACAAGGCAAGTACACAGGCCCATTCCTGCAGACAACCCCTCAGAGAGACTCTCTCCCAGGTGATTAAAGTTAAGAATCACAGATACTAATTTTATTTTAATGGGCACTTCCTTTTTAACCTATTACTTTTTAACCTATACGATAATGAAACCATTGGGTTCAGATAACTAGCCCTGAATAACAAGAACATGAAACTCCACAGGTGAAACAAAGCATGCAGACACTATCTATGCACAGTTCCATACCTAATGGATACAATTAAGTCTGTTATCATAAGTTAGTTATTTACAGAAATATTATATGGGACATAAATACAGAATTGGTAAAAATCTGCACAGGATACAAAGACCTTTGCCAGTTGCTTTCATTTCTTATTTGACTTCTAAGGAATGCTTGTTGTGAGTACCCAGTTCCAGGAAAGCACCATGAGCTGTGCACCAGGACAAGTGCACTAACAACAACTTCCATAAGGAAGAGAAGCCTGGCCTATCAATGGCCTTCAGGAAATAGGTGTGCATTTATATAGGATGAGAGTCATAATAAAGCCTGCCTGATGTGTATGTGCCACTACTATTTATTATTTGCAACCCTGGGGATTGAGCAGAGTCTCGTGCATGCTAGGGAAGACTCTACCACTAAACTATGTCTCCAGCCCTGTACTCATTACAGTTTTTAAAGCTCAACCATCTTAGCAACTTTCTGCTTAACAACTGGGACAAAATATTGTATGGGATGACATGATTTCACAATATTGTAATTGCAGAAACAGCATCAAAGACTGATACTCCAAAGGTATCCAGGACTGTGATCCTTTTCTGAAAGGGAAATTAAGTGTGTGCTTTGTGAGATGGGCCCCCCACCCCCCACCCAGAGGCAGCTGAGACCAGAGTCTCCCAGTCATGGCTGCTAGTATTGTTCATACTAATAGGGTATGAACAAGATCAGTATAGTGCATCTACTCCACTGGATTTCCTTGCACTGTGTGCAATAGCCAGCTGCTTGCTAGCTCTAGGGATGTACATCTTATGTCTCTGAGGAGCTAGTAAGGTGAAGTCAGCCACAGGGAGTGGTCTGTAAGATTCACCATTATATGAGCCCGGGATTCCTTTCCTGCGCTCTGCAGTAAGAAAATGGAAGTGCAATGGCCTCCACAAAGGAGTGATTGGACGAATTGAGTTTCACTTTGCTGCCTCCAAGACTTCTCAGCCCAGATAAAGAAGGTCTGTGAAGACATGTCTACCTCTAAATAAAACAGAAAGGGGACTGAGAGCTGCAAGCCATCTGCTTCATGTACACCATAGCTGGGTCCTGGGATGTCCATGAGCCACCAGGCATTCAGAGTCACCTCTTAGTCATTTGAGAAGATAAGAGAATTGAAGTTAGGAAAAGAAACAGGAGGAAGGGGCAGTGGAGGGCCAGCAGGGCAGCTAGCCTCGAAAGACACCTGAACATCATGGAACTGGCTTTGAGGGTAGAAACACTAGCAACAGGACATTTAAGGCAGCCCTACTCTTCAAAAGAGGAATTCTAAGAGAAGCCAGAGACATTCTGGTTCCTGCATTCCCTCTCAGCCCTAGGGCCAGGCTGCCATATACACCTGAGGAGGAGGAGTCTGAGAGGGCTATTTTGAGAGACCAGTGGGTTTTGATGGCTAATAGGGTTTGTTGAAGCTTAAAAGACAAAAATCCATCTAGAAGTATTCACGGGAGGGTGACTCAGTAGCAGTTATTTAAAGTGATATATCTTTTTAGACTCCTGCACTCATGAGTCTCTCCCGGACTTTATGTAACACAACATGAATCTTTAGGGCCACACCAGGAGCTGTCCACAGTGAGGGACACATGGACACATGTGTAACTAGGTAGAGTTAACATGGGTACTACACACATAGATGGATCCAGTCCACCCCCACTACTTCCTTGACCCCTTACTGCTAATGACCAAACTTTAGCCTTGACAAATCGCAGCCATATAAGGATTTCCTACATCCATGCACATGTTGACTCTGTTTCCCCAAGTGTCTCAGTAAATCAACTCTCCTCCCATCAAAGCCATCCTTCTGTTGCAGTAGCCATCCTAACTTCCATCAAATCCACCTCCACATCACTTTTTCTTCCTCCATCAGCGTATTCTCAATCACTGCCCACTACCCCACCACCAAAGAAACAAGAAATACAGAAAAACTACCATGGCATCCCAGACTCCTAATCATACTAAGCACCATGAAAACTCAGAGAGGGCTGCCCAAGATCAATGCACACACATGTTAATTGCATGGGGATGGACAAGGGTGATATTATGACTTCCACAGTGGCCACGTCCTTACGCTACTTCTCCGTTAACTGGCACATCATCTGTTAGGAGCTCAACATTGTCTTCTCTCTGCTGGTTTTCCTCCTGTTTTGGCCTCCCCTCCCATTTCCCTGTGCTATGTGGCCCTTTTCATCTGTTCAGTCACAGAGACTTCTGTCTACCTCTACTCCCTGTCTCTAGCAACATTGTCTTTCTCCCAGGCATCTTGGTGGCATCAGGCCATTGTTAATGGCGTCCTAAATAGTAATGTCTAACTTGAGTACTGAGGCCTAGTTGCCAGCTGAGCCCTTCTACTGTTTATCTCCTGACAGTCTACAGCAGGCCAAGCATTCCTGATCAAAAAGCAAAGGATGAATACCAGCTCTCGGTGGAGAAGCTAAGAGGTTTCAGACACAATCCTGCTTGTGGCCCTCTGCAGCACACTCTACACACTGTCTCATTTCTCATTCCTCAATTCTCTTCATAATTAAGTATAAACATAGTGTAATTCCTCTCCGTAGGAGGGGGACAGTAGAGGGTGGGGGCGAGACACTGAGCATGATGGGAAAGAGTGCTTGTGAATACTCCCACTCTGTTATTCTGCTTCCCCACATCAAAAGAGCTGCCAGTCACCCTTGGCTAACCTTGACAATAGGATGTTTCTTTCACCTGTACCATTTTTACTCCTTGTAGCTAAGTCATAGCTCCATTGGGTCCTACCTGGAAAATACTTCAAATGCCCCATTTTTTCCTCTCCAGAATGACCATTTCATTCTGCGACAAAACCATCTAGGTCTGGATTATTCCAGAGGCTCCCAGTCAGCTCTCTAACCCAAACCCCTGTCCATGCTCCTTGCTCTGATGCCCAGGCCCTAGGGAGCCTAACTTTGATGTCACTTTGGTGTTCTAAGGTCTGGATTTCAAAACAAATCCAGAACCTACCTATACTTAGAGGATCCTTCTCGGCCCCAGGTGGCTACCTCCAGCTCCTGCACCTAGCAGTCCCTGGCTCCTGTAGACATCTACGTAGACATGATTTCAAATTTATCCTGTGGGCAGAACATCAGTGAGACATAGAGCAATCCCTTTCACTATGGTTTCTGGCAGATTTTAACCCATTTCACAATACCAGGAAGACGCACTAGACTGTGACTTATGAGCAAACTACATTTAACTGTAAGAGCAGCTCATAAAAGATCAACACTATATTCTCCGAACCTACTTAATATCATAGGGTTTAATACCAAAGATAAAGATACCTACCCACTTTCCCATTTGCTCTGTATAGTCCACCTCCAAATCACCTACAGACTGGTAGCTGGTTGGAACCCCTTCTTCCCAGTGATTACTAACTTTATTGGTTTAGTAAAACTCAGTCTGAAGAAGTAAAGCAGATCCCTTAGTCCCAGGAACACTAGAGAGAATGGCAAGGAGTCAGCTGCAGGGTGGCAAGGGCTGTGCTAGGGGACTATTAGAGAAAGAGTGGACACTGCCACCTGCCACTGCTGGCAGCCTGGTCCTCTTCTTTAGGGCCAAGGGGATTTCTATCAAAGGTGTGGAGGCCAAAGGACCTTATGCAAAGCAAAACAAAAGTGGAGGGTAGTTGCGGTTCAGCCCCCACTGAAGGAGCCTTGGCCTACAAAACACTCTATTATCTTTCTAAACCTCACCCCAATGCATCAGAAGTATGGAGTTCGAGATGGTTATATTACAAAGTGCTTTTCGTGAACACAGAGAATCATTGGGCCAGCGAGGCTATGAGCTTCATGATGGAAAAGTGAAGGCTCTCTGACTGACCTTTCCCAGTACACTCCAGTGAGCAGCTCCTGGAGCCATCAAGGTAATCACTTCTATGTAGGCATGTTAGCCATGGCAACAGGCAGACACAGTTAAACAAAGTAGGAGCACAAGTCCCTTTCCGGTGAAAAACACTGAGGCATATGGGCCAGACACAGAGAGGCCTCCTTCCCCTCAGGGGGATCGTGAATATTTATTTCTACATACAAATATAAACAGCCAGTACTATCCAGCTGCTCCCAAGTGCCTGTACATCCCCAGCGTGGAGTTGGTTGTCTTGGATGTACAGGATAGGCAAAGCTTGCAGCCACACTGCTCATAAACAGGAAGAGAAGAAGAGCCTGTAGTGTGGGCTTTTGTTTTGGACCATTAGAATCCACTGAACTGAAAAGATCAAGCTGTCAGAGTTCATTTTCTTCCTAAATCAACCAAACTGTAGAATAACACAAAATATTTCACTTTACAACATAATTTGTATCTTCAATTTACTCGCAGCTCTGGGAATTTGACAGGTACAATATTAAGTAAAACCCCTTCTTTGATGCCTTGTTGGAAAGGTTAACCATGAAGCAGCCAGCTCCAGCAGCCAGCAGCCAGCAGCTCCCTGCACCTCCTGGGCCTGCAGCAGCTATGCTGATCCTAGCCAGGTTTACAGACTGAGATCTGCAAGAAGGTGCCGCAGGTAAACTTGGGACAACTTTCAGCTAAGGACATTCATTACTTATTAGATCGTCAGGAGCATAAGAAGTTGTCTTTGCTCATTGCATATTGGCATCTACAATGATTTCTTTGTGGACCCAAACATAAGAGAGCATGTGCACTGTGTTCCAGTAGAGGATCTGCCACAGAGGGTTTCGTGTGTACTTATTAGTTGACTTCTTGGTATTTCCCATGGGCTGGGGGATGTAACTGAGTTGGCAGAATGCTTGCTTCCCTTGCACAAAGCCCTGAGTTCAAGCCTCTGCACAGTGTGAAGCAGGTGTGCTGTTGCATGCCAATAAACCCAACACTTGGAAGGTAGAGGCAGGAAGCTTGGAAGTTCAAGGTCAACCTCGGTCACATTAGGATTTTTACTGACACTCATCATTTTAGGTTGGCAGTCATATGAGCACTGTTGAATATCTACTGTGTGGTAGACAAGGCACCCTGCACCCTCTGAGGTTGTTGGAGATTTCAAATATCTGGATGCAGTATTCCCACAGACGTGCTGAGAGTTTCATATAGAGCACAGTGAGCACTGTGGGAAACGGGCCCCTATGTGGAGCAAGGATGGGGGATGTTGCCTTCCTTGTTCACACTTTGATTCTCTGAAGGAATTGCAGTGGGCATGGTTACAATTCCTTCATAGATTTAGTCATGTATCCCACATTCAAATTTTTAGAATTTGAGAACAAGGGTCAGGTTGGATTGAAAATGGAGATGACATACTCAACCTTATTTTTAACCTTGTGACCGGCAGGCAGATAACCAAGGACTTTCACATTTACTACTGAAGCCAAGCTCACTGTAAGGACAGCGTCTCTTGGAGACACTGCATTGGAGAAATATGAAGCCTTGCTACCTGGACAGTTACCAGAGGTGACTCTAGTCAGTGTCTTTCTGCAAATCTTCAAGACAAAATTTAAATGTCAACCAATAGAAACATTATGATGAGAGGAAGTGCTGCAGTTACTGAGCTGAGAAAAGTATCTCCAGCATGCACACACACACACACACACACACACACACACACATACACACACACACACATATACAAACACCACACAATACATATATACACACCACACACATATACACACACACCACACACACACTTACTCACACACCACACACACACACCACACACACACACACACACTTTCACAAGGCTCTTCGTGTGTGTGTGTGTGTGTGTGTGTGTG